>JANHGB010070387.1:0-51697 GCA_026283785.1 Coracopsis vasa
AAACTGCACCCCCATCAAAAAAGGCCCCGACCACAAGAGCTCCCTCCAGCTCTCTACCTTGCAGTCTGCCAAAATTTGCCACCTCTGCAACACAGGTGCTCAGGAACAGACCCGTGCCCGCAGTGCGGTGCTCACAGCTGAAGCAGCGAGGAGGGAGGCTCGTTCTGTGCTGACTGCAGCTGGAAGCAGCCCCTAGGGACCGGTGATGGTAGCGGGGAGCGGGAGCAGCCCCGAGGGGACTGGGAGCGGAGCGGGGAGCGGGAGCTTCCACCGCATGGCAGGCCCTGCTGCGGCACTACAGCAGTCACTGCTCCCAGGCGCCGGCATCGGCTCTGCACCGCTTGCGTAGGGTCTGCCTGCACCTCAGCTGCCCCAGTTTGCAGGCTGGCGAGTAGCGCAAGCCGCAGATGAAGATAAATTATCAGCATCACATCCACAGAACTACCTGCAGCACCGGCACACTTTGGTGCCCTTCCCAGGCTGTCATTCTGACGGGCTCCTCAGGATAATCCTGGCTCGAGCTGAGCCCAGGCATGCGTAGATCTGGAGGAGCAAAACTAAAACTAAGCACCCTAAAGATATTCCCAGGCAGTCCTCAGTTACAGTTTTCTGTTTAGGCAGACTCTGCCTTTAATAAACAGCTCAGCCATTCTGTTGGGAGCTCAGCATCTCTCTGAGTGGAGCCCTCCCCTGCATCACAGCAGAGCTCACCCTGGTTGCCCCTGCAGCTGAAGGCACCTTGGCAAAGGTGCTGCAAGGACCTGAGGTCACTACATATTCATGGCATTTCCCTGTGCTGCTTCAGAGCTGCTACCAGTATCACTGCCAGGCCCTGCGCTGGGCTGCACCTTCATGTGAGGGGCTCAGACAGTGGGAGCGGGACCAAGGCAGTGGACAAAGAACGTGTCCCTCATCAGTACTGGAGCCTCACACCTCTTTCACTCCGTTTCTTACTCAAGGGATTGTTTTGCACTGAGACAGAACATGATGATAAAACCAACGGAGTGAAAAGATATTAATTTGGACGTACCACATCTCAGTTTTTGGATGCTTAAGCTGAGACGCTGAACTCTGTCTGTTATTCATGGTGAAGAGCTGCCACCGTTCCAACGAGCATCACCAACCCTATCTGCAAAAAACAAGCAAACAAATCAAATTGAGAACCAAAAAGCAGGGGCAGCCAAAGCCAGTGGTGACTGCAAGACCGAAGGAGGCTGTGCCCGCTGATGGCTGCACTGGTGCTCAGCCCAGTGCTTTGCATTGGAGGTTTCAGAGATGAGAATTTGTTGTCATTGTCTGTCTCACTAATGCTGGTTTGTGGGTGAAAAGTCTAAAAATCAACAGGTACAGAAGTGCTTCATATATATGCCTTGGACACATCTGCTTTCTTAGGCCCACCCTGAGAAACTGGGTTTGGGCTGGCAGGGGCAGAGAAGGAAATGTGTCCTTTCCCTGCTGATGCAGTGTGTTTGCTAAACTGTGCTCTTCCATCTGCCTCTCATCCGTGTACTGAAAAGCGTAGCAACCTCTGTAATTTTGGTGCCATGACCTGATGCCACTGGTAGTTTTATCTCCACCCCCCATTGCCCCAAGAGGCTTTGACATTCGCCAATGCCAAAGGGCCATTGTCCTGTCCTCAATCCCAGGTCCATCCAGCCGGAGACAAGGGTGCAGGATTTGTTCCTTCATGAAGAAAAACAATGAAGAGCTGAAGATGCAGCTCCTGGTTGCTCTCTGAGTGCCAGCATGGCCCCAAGGTTGTGCTTTTTCACACTGCAGAGCCATGTGGGCCTGCTTCAGTCTCAAGCTGCAGCCCTGGCCTTTATCAGGCATTGGCTATCTAGGAGAACAATAGCACAAGGAATTTTGTTTGCTCAAGTAATGACAGACTTTATTATAGGGCAACTGTACCATACCAAACATGTTTAATAATTAAGCAGTGAGATATAACAAGAGGCAAATTCCAGCACAATTTTTACATGCCTTGAATTGTATGATAAGGCCAAAGGCCCAGGAATTTTCATCCGAGGATGAAACTATTTTGCATTTGAATCACCTGTTCTGCCTAGTTTTCTGCACTCTGTAGCACAATGGTGATTTCTGGCATAAATATTATAAGCATAAAAATTCTCATGGTCTGAGACCTTGGAATCTATTATCCCAATGATATATATGTATCACCAGCATACAGAATGGTGGAATACACCCCTTTGTCTATGATTAAGTCTGGGATTGATTTTCAGACCGCAGTTAACAGGTCTGAAAAACAGGTTTGCTGATGGAATTGCTGACAGATTAACTACGTCGATGCAAGGGACATCACCTCAGTGCCACGGTTGCTAGCTCTCAAATATTTCTCCTTATGCCATAAAAAAGAAGAGAAGAACTTGAGATTTCAAGACAATGCTTGTTCTTATCTGCTGCAAGTTTGATATGAGTTCTGTTTGCTTCGCACTTGTCTCTCTGCTTTAGAACTTGAGGACATTATTATGAAATGCGATCATTTCCACAGCAATGTCACACTGATGCAGCATCAACTCTGAGACTTTAACCCTGTAAAAACCAGGTGAAGCCAGAGTGAAGATTCTCATACCAAATTTACAACAAGCTCTTTGTGGTCTGTTTTGCAAGGGCTTTCTTTGCACAGAGAACATAATGCCAGGCAGTGTGACGTGCTGTACAGCAAATATTTATTTTTGAGATAAGCATGGAGGCTTGAAAGGTCTAATGAGCTAATGAAATAAATAAGGCTCTGCTGGAATTCAGGGCCGGATGCGTGTGGTGGTGATGGGGAAACTGCCCAGCTGCTCTGCTACTCATTCTCTCAAGACCAAACTGCTGGTGGGCAAGATATTATAGCTGCAGGCTGCTAACCCCTCCCCACCTCTGCTCTGGGTAGTCCATACCTGCAGGAATAATATAAGCCATTCCTGGGATTAGTAGGCATACTAATATTTAAGGGAGTGCATACTTGATCAGGCCAATTAAAAGCAGAATCTTGCTCTTCGTGATGGCCAGGACACATTGTTCAAAGGAAAAAGAGCAAACCTAAAACTTCAGTGTTGAATATTTTGTAATATAGTTGTATGTCTGTCTGCAATGTTCTTTAGAGATACTGGAAATGTAGTTGTGATTCCTGCCCTCAAAAGCTTCTGCTTCAACACCAACCTGAAGTTCAGGATGCACAGGAGACCAAGCCCACAGGAGTAACAGGCAACCTCATCTCAAGGCCATCATGTATGGACTAATCGTGACCACGTGGTAAGGTAGGTGGAGACAGACCAAGCAGGTAAATGATGGATGTTCACCAAGTGTCACCTCAGAGCTGCTCTTAAACATAGCATAGATGAAGATCTGATTACAGTATAGAGAGGAACAGGTGAGGAAAGAAGGCATCAATTAAGAGGTGATATCTGGCTGCATGGATAGGTGGTTGCACGTCTTCCTGTGTGCTCAGCCAGCTGTGAGTGTGAAACATCTGGAGTTAGGAGGGGGAGTACAGATGGGACACAGTCCTTTCCTGATTCCTGCAGATAATCAGCTTTTGACCTGAGGCACTACACTTTGCTAACCATCTTCTTCAAATCCAATTTTAAATGGACTGCGAGACCATATTGTAACACGGGCTGGCCAGTACAGCATATAAATGAATAAAGTCAAGGTATGACCTTACATTACAATGCATTTCAGGCACTGGGAAAGTGCAGAAGGAAATCTGTTCTATCAAAAAGGGCAACAACATTCTTTCTACATAGCTATTCTTTATATTAGATCAGATATCTGGATTTTTACCATTTTCCTGAATAAGCAAGGGCTGTTTCACAGAAGCTTCAGGGAAATGGCTGCATTTTAATACAGTCTAATTGACTTTTATGGTTATCTCTGAGGAGTCCTGGTCATAAAAGCTAATTAAATTATACTGATCTACATATTCAAGAACCATTCTATTTCTCACCCTTGGAAAAAGAAAGAAAAGAAAAAACCCAACACTGGAGGCTCAGGCTCATGATTAGGACATGCTACAATCTCCTGACACCCCTCTTTGTGCAGTTTGATTTGCTCAGCATTGCAGGATATAGTTAACCTTCCTGAACAAGTGCCTGTCCTCACCAGCTTTAAGAACGCCAGTTATGTTATTTCACATCTCTCGTTCTGCAGATGCATAGGAAGATGGATACATTCAATTTCTACATTCATCTAATAATTCTCTAGAGAAGAGATTTTTAAAAAGAAAAAAAGTAAACCAAGTCAAAAGTGAATCATCTGAAGCTGCACGATGGGGACTTTCTGCATTTCCTTCATTCTCTTTATTTTAGGTGGCCATTCTTTGTTTCCATGCATCTTGTGAGAGACCCTGACTTTGCTGTTATAGCAGTTTAACAGCATGCTGATCCTGATACTGTAAAAACCAACACTGCTTTTTTTTTAACCCGAATTCCCATTATTTTCCTGTATTTATTACCCGCACAGTGTCACAGTTCTGAGAAATTTAAGTGCCAAACAAATCAGACACGTGCCAAGTAAGATTTTATGAAGCAGACAATGTTTCTGAAAGTCCTTGTAGAAGCCTAACTCCATCTTTCAGCACCTAAATACCATTTGAAGCCCAGCCTAAGGCTGTAAGCAAAATTCCCACTTAGAGTTATGGCAATTTGCCCTGACAAAAATTGCAGAAACCAGTTCCTGTAGAGTTAGTATCAACATATTTCAACCAGGCCTCCTGACACAATGCACCATACCAATCTCTGTCCAAATGCAGCTAACACATTGCATGCTAAATAATTACTGAGAACTCTCTAGCAGTAGCTCCAGAGTCCAGTGGTCTCCTTTGCACTTGCATGCTAGGGGATATGAAACCCTCTAGATGCCAGCAGTGAAGTGGTAACATCCCCCTTTTGCTCTTCTGTTATGGATTGACTTAACAGCTCTGACCGTATCTTTCACCTTCTACCTGTCTTCTCTGTCTCTCTCTCAACTTCTTTGGCTCCAGGTATCCTGGGGACAGCTGTTAACGTCTGTTTTTGATCCATGACTTTCCTGTCAATACAATGGAGAAGCATTGCCATTTCCACCACTTTTCCTTACTGCTGACCCACTTTTCTGTCCCAGCTCCAAGGAACTTTTAAAACACCCATAACACAATATTTAAAAAGTCCATTTACTAAATGTAAAGACATCAAGGGATCAATGCAATTGGAACCTATAATTACCAGCACCAGCAAATCCCTCTGAGAAGACCCTCAGTATTTTGGGAGTTTGTAATGAAAACCCTCTACCTTTTCTACAAAGTAATGCAGGAAATTACCAAACTTTGGCAAAATGTCATTAATTCCCATAAGAAAATGTGTAGAAAAGGAGGTAGGACTCCTTGCTAATCTAACCAAATTATGAAAGGGACCAGCATCAAGACTGGACACTGCCTGTGTTCCACGCCCTGTAAGGCCAACAGGAGTCACTTCATTATGTCAGGACCTGTTACCAGCTATTAGCTGTGATAGGTAGAAGAGCAGGGGATCTCCATTTCTTCAGTGAGGACAGATAGATACAAAGCTTCATTGTACTGGTGCCTCGTAGTCCTGTGTTGTGTCATGGAGAGGTTTTGATGCCAAGCTACTAGCTAAGGATCAGATTGCAAAAGAGAAAATCCCTTTGGGGAGAGAGCCTGTACAAAGCAAGGACATTGTGAGACAAAGAATAAAGGCTCCCATCAAAGCAGGCACCTCTCTTGCTCTTGTCAGCATGCATGTAACAGCACCTCGGTGAAAGCAGAGCTGTGTGCTCTGCATCGCTTTCTCAACTGAATTACACAAAATTCCGGGCCCTGTGCATTGTCTGAGAAATTACTGGCAAAACCAGACATCTGCAGATGCAAGAGGTCCCTGTTTACAAAGATCCTGCCCAGCAATGCTGCCCTGAGCCCAGCTGCAATCAAGCAAGGGTGTTGCAGTCCCATCCTTCTGGCTAGGATTTTGCCAGGGTGCTGCCTGGACCAGCACCTACCTGGGAGCCAGAGGTACCAGGGGACCAGAGCAGGACTTCACCCCAGGCAGGGAGCAGGGCAGCTGAGAACAGCTGGGTTCAGCCAAGGGTCCAGATCATTGGGCACCTCTGTGGTGGTGAAGTGGGCTCAATGTCAAGCCAGAAAGTCAGTCCACAGGCCAAGATCAAGGAGGTGAATGGCTGGGCACAGCTGTGGTGGTGCTGGAGACTGGTACCCCAACATCGCAGCTCAGTCTAAAGGCCTGGCCTGAAATGGGGCACATGGTAGAGGCTTGGTTCCTGGTGAGGCTGGACAGGGCCAGTAAAGCTATTAGTGCACCCACAACGCTGAGGTGCTCAGTCAGGAAACCTTGGTTTTTCAGCTGCTTGTAAGGATCTGGAATTTTTGCTGTGGTCTCCTTGCCTTTCCTGTTTGTGATTTTTCTTGCTGCATTCCTTGTAGGCACATGGAAGCACAACTGAGATTATCTTCTCCACTGTCATCTTGCATCAGCATCCCCTTGGGGCATTCCTACTCCAGCTCCGCTGTGACTTCAGCAGGAGTAGAGGTCCCTCCTGTTCCAAATGAGCTGGTGGCTTCTTTATGTTCATGTTGAAAGGAAAGCAGCTAGTGCACTCACAGAGTTTAACCCAACCCGGGAATGTACTAGCAGGGACCAGGCAGTCTCAGGTACTTAGTTCTATTTGCTTAACACCCAGCCCCTCAGGTACTAATAAATAGTACCATTTCAAGGGTCAGGTTTCATCGGTGAGTTTGTGCACTAGAAAGAAAGGCTATTAGCTCCGCAGGGGTTCTGCTAATCTGGAACGTCTTTGTTTCTACCTGGGAAATCTGAGCTCCGGGTTGGTACTTGGCAGGGCCGCAGCCACAGCAGCGTGCACAGTGCCTCTCAGCCTATTCTGACTGACCTGATCAGCCCCTTCAATAAACACAACTGATCTATTTTAAGTGAGTAGTCCCGCGGACTGGTTATGTCCTTGTTTACAGGATGGATTGCTAGGGTAGAGATTCATAACTTCTGTTATTAAAAATGTCTGAAGCTGTTTGCCACCGCTGCTGTAACACCGGAGGAAACTGCCCAGCTGGGCCTCTTTAGCAAAGCCCCTCATCTGTGTGTGTTTCATCTAAGGACAGTTATATTGTATTAGCGTGCAGGATCTGATAAGCAGGGTGGACAATAAGATTAGAGCCTGTGGTGTTGACAGAAACATATCCCATCCACTAAGACCTGTGCAGTGCTTAGGGATGGCTCAGAGAGTCCATTCCCCAGCGATTGCATCCTGATTCTACCTCCCACCCACCCTCACCCACAGTTCGGTTTCACTGTTGTTTCCTCCCCACCACAGTTTCTGTAACTATTGACTTTTATGACTCGAATGCTTTTCCAAATGCAAAGACTGGTTACGGAAGAACTGGTGAGGGAACAACAGCCAATGGTTTTGTTTCTTCCAGAGACATCTTCTAGTGCACCACTGAGAAGAAGTGGAGGTGTACCCTTTTAGCACTGTGATGTAACTGTGAAGTGTCTTGATCTTTCAGGAAAGCTGTATATCATCCATCGATGAAAGTGATGCAAATCCTCAAGTTACTGTCTGACTGTACTGTGCCTGAGTGACCTGGGAGTAACAGTTTCTAGAAAATAACTCATATTTGGAAGCCTATCTTCCTATTGGAATTGGGGTATTTTTGTCACTTAAATGGGAGTTAGGAGCCTAAATGCCACTTAGGGTCTAGTCCTTAGCTGTTGCTTCTCAAGTGATGGCCTGCCCACAGGGATGCACAGCATGGGTTTGCCACAAAAGTCATTAATCCTGAGGGTGGGTATGAAAATGATGAGCAGGGTCCTGTGCAAGACAGACATGCCTCCTGCATCATCCAGGCTGCTAAAAGTATGTGAAAAGTATGTTCATCTTTTCTCTCTGGACCTTAGCAGCCCTCATTAAGACTTTGGTCCTGATCATAAGGATGTTTCTAGGGGTAGATCTAAATCCAGCAAAGCCTGAATTTAATATATTAACAACTGCCATATTTGATTTGTATTGTGCTGGAGAGCCAAGGTGTCCATGCCAGAAATGGCAGTCTTTCTTTGTATGAGGCATGGTTTAAATAGCACATCTGAAGACAGCCCTGGCTCCCAAAAACATAGTTTAAATTTAGGAAAAGATGCAGCAGATGATAGGCAGAAAAACAGAACAAGCCTAAGGAGGTGATGAAACAAATATTTGTCAATCTGGTAGGTCTCGTCAAACTCATGTAGGCAATGTGGCAAAAGGAGTGTTTTAAGGGAGGACTGAAGAAAGAGTATGAGGCTGATGCTTACAGAGAGCTTCTGCTGAGTGTTGGGGCCAGCATGAGACAGAGCATGGAGGCATATGTCTGAAAAGCTAGCAGGAGGAAATGGGCATCAATGCAGTGGGCTGATCAAAGCCAGAAGTCAGCTCCTCAGCCCTGAAGGACATGGTTGGTAGGATGAGAATAAGTCATGCTTCTGCCCCCATCCCCAGCCAGGCATGAAGGGAAGGTACTGGCAGAGGCACTCCCTTAGAGCATTACAAACACTGTCTGTCAACAGCCAGAAAGTCCTCCTTCTTTTGACCTGCCCTGAGTCAAACTATAAAGCTGAAATGGAAACAGGTGGACAGAAAACTGCTGGGGAAAAGGACATCATAAAAGCAGTATAAACAGGCACACAGTGTTTTCCAATGTTTTTCAAACAGCTTTTTCTCTGGTTAAAATTCAGTAAGAAGATACTGGAGGTGCCTTCTGATGTTAGTAAGGAGTTATCTACAATTTGAGAGTAAAGACTTATTCATTCACCTATCCTTTTGCTTGTTTGTACTTATTTTTACAGATCTTCCTTAACACAATGTATTAGTTAACATTCAGCAACTGCTTCTTGCTTCAGCTGTGCTTTTCTATATCAGTGCAACCACTTTTCTCATAGTCTCTTGGTGTTTGTTCTCTGGTTTGTTTGGATTAGAAAAGAAGGACTTGCACTTGGAATTCCACCAATTGCTTCTTGAATATTTACCAGTACCTACTTGTAAATTCCTGAAAGTTTTAGTGAGTTTTGCATAATTGTTCTGATTATTATCTCTATTGTCCTTTATAAAGGAATACTTGTGCCATTTATCACTACTCTGCATTCCTCCAGCTCCAGAAACAGCCCTAAAGTCAGACCAATCAGATGCCTGGATTTGATGCTGCTAGCCTGGGGTTTCAGTGTCTTTGCCAAGTGTCCAGGTTAAAGCATAGCCCACACCTGCTATGTGCTAACCACAAGTAGGAGGGAACTAAAGTTGCAAGGAAGAGACAACCTTACCTTGTTACACTAGGGGCACCACGTTCGGTATGTATTTTCACTCCTCTCACACAAACAGAAGTCATCTACTTGGCATTGGTCTGCGCTTGCTTTGAGGAGGTGCTTGTGTGGGGGTGAGATTCAGGCAGGATGCTCTCTGAAAAAGTTGTTTGAAATCTGGGCACAGATATATCTGAAAGCAATTGACGCCTGTCCTGACTACGGCGTTGTTACCTTCCACACAAAATTGCCAGCTCTTTTTTCTCTTCATTGTGGCGTTTGTTATAGTCACCTGAAAAGACTATTGGAACATGAAAGCAAAAAAAAGTCCCAAATTATCCTTAAAACTTGTTCCTTCATGGGTCTTTTGGACTAACTCATCTTTATCATCTGTGCAGTGCATGGATATTTTTAGCAATTGTCAACTGTAGTGATAGGCCAGAAACATGCAGCTTAATACATTTCAGTCAGAATCTGAAATTGTGCCACTTGGCTCAACCACATGCAATGTGTGTATTTGTATTAAGTCACCTACATCAACAGTGCATTTGTCCTCTACTAAAAATCATCCTATGTAGATTAAAGTACGAGAGTTTCCCTTCTTTTATGTCCCGTTCTATAATTATGGTGACGTGACCATCAGAAGGCAGGGGCAGTGTGGTAGGTCAGGAGGTTGGCTGCTAAAGCTCTATTGCATTAGTTCACCATAAGTGGGTGGTATGAACTCACTGGGAAGTGTACATCCAAAGGCTCGAAAAGGAGACCACTCTCACCATTCTATGTCTAGGTACCGATATTTAGCTAACATTGCTTTAACTACAGGAGAGAGAACATTTAAAAGTGTCTTAGTCACTTCACGGTTTTTTGACCTATTGATTGTACTTTACGTATAACCTACAAATATGTGAAAGGAGAAAACTTAGGTTTCAAAAGTAGGAGATAGCAAGATCCTTCACCGCATTTCAGTCTCTTTATGCCAAATACAGTATTGACAGCACATCAAAAGAGAGCCATAAAATTGGCAGCAGCAAATATTCCTTTGGTTAAAGTACTGCTGAAGATAGTAGTAAAACCTGGACACTTGTGCCAATACTGCCAGAGGGGAATGCTAGAAAGGGGACCAGAGAGGAAAAGCACCATGTTCAAGGGTGGTGCTCATTTGTGTTGTGGTCATTTGGTTTAAGCTGCAATACCTTTGAAAAGCCCAGTACACACCACTGATGGTGTACTTTAAGGAGAGTGCTCCCAGGCCTACAGCATTTATATCACATCTCCTGGAGATGCAGCACAGAATTTCACCTTCTAATTTTGGAAGACACTGCTATACAATGTTGGCAAACAGCTGGATTATTTGCTATAAAAAGGATAAGAAAGAAAATGGTCCAGCTGGTATCGACAGTGGACTGGGAGTCAGGAAGGCTGGGTCATGTCCTGGCTCTGTCTTTAAAAGGGCTCATTAATCGTATAATTCTCTTAACATACATGCACGTTGTCATGTCAGTTTTTTAAATAATAATACTCTTCTGCCGAGAAGCTTATATGATTTCTAGGAAAGTCATTTAGATACTTGGATGACAGGAGCTCTGAGCATGCACTGCATTATTACTGGACCACGTGGTCTGAGGCTATCGTCACTGAAATATTAAGCAATGATCTGATTGATTCTTCTTATGACTTCTTGAACTGAGCCATTACCCAGAGTTAGATACCTTCTTTGCTGATTTGACAAGAAGCCTTGGTCCTATGCCTCTCTTTACTCTCAAACACCTTAAGAAGACACATTTTCATGCATAGATATTTTCCGAGCAACCCACCATTCTGCTGCTCCATAGATTAAAGAACAGCTCTTTGTGCTAGACTCCTCTCAGGACTTGGTCAAGGTTTGTCCTTTGGGGTTTTTCTCCCTATCTCTGTCCCTTTGTTGCTAGGCTAGGAGACGGTTGTCATTACTTCCATCTGTCAAACATATTTCACTTCCAAAAGTGTTATCCAGGAGGCTCACACCAGCTTTATATGGGCCTTCCTTGTAGGTGGTGATCTCCTAAATTTATTATTTTCCCCTTCATTTGTAAAAGCTGCTATTTTTTAAGTTCTCTGTTGTAGATTCCAGCTTCGGTGGGGAGCAGCCTTACATGCAATGTTTGTTTAATGGAGTGAAAGGCCCTTTTTTTTCACCTCTGCAGCGTTCCCACTGACTTCAGCAGTAATCTCCCTGCAAACTGAGATCAAAATCTGCCCTGCATTTGGGAATGCTTTGACTTAGCTGCAAAGAGAACCATTTTTTAAGTAAATATTTACATTTGTGTTTTATTTGTGGCTTATTCTATGGGAAACAATTAAATGGGTTCTTTTCCCAAGTAAATCTGAATGCTTCGTATCTTCATTGTGAGATTTTTACTCGCTTTGCTATATTTTTATTGCTGAATTTGTTATGCTGAATAATCACGGGTGTCAGAAGCAGTCAGCAGGCAACTTAATTAAGCATGAGTATACATTTCTGAATGTCACATGGATTGTCCGGAAGAGAGCACAGACAGCATCAGAGGAAAGCCACCAGCATCCGAAAATGTTCCTCTAAACAACTGGGAACTTGAAGGACAGATAAAGGGGTTTCATACTTAAAAATAACCTGCTAGATAATTGTTCTTCCCATATGTTGAAGAGCTGCTGCTTTGTCATTTCCTTGTGTTTGTTTAGTTTATATGTTAGTACATGCAGTGTGTAGATAGACTGTGGATTGTTTTCCTGACTTCAAAACTCTGAAGTTTCACCTAGAATTTGAAAGGGAATATTAAAGTTACTTTAAATGGGAAAGAGATTCTACTGATATCGAACAGTATGGGCTTTCATGCTTCTGACTCCACATGAATGCAAAAAATCATTAGACAAGCCACTCAATGTTGTGAGTTTCTCGGTGCTCACAGGGATCCCATGAGAGCAGAAAAGCAAACTGCAATAATCCATTTATATAAAAGTTAGCTACAAGAAAGCCCCGTTCAGGGAACACCCACAGTCTGGATCTCTCACCCACAGTCTTCGTGCCAAAATCCTGCTGAGGCAGTGGGAAACTCCTGTGCAAAGAAGTCTAGCAGGTGTGGGCCTTATCTTTGTGCCTTCAGCATGTCAGCTCTGTTTTCCCAGTTGCAGCTCCTTTTGCCTCCCTGAAATTCTGTTTGCTGTACAAACAATGAATATTTGTTGATTCAGATCCTATTTGAAATTGTAACATTTTGTATTGGCATTTATTTTATAAATTTCCTTACTCTTGGTACAAGAAACAGTTTTAAATGGATATTCCATTGACCGCCTGAGCAATCAGGGCTTTAATTTTGCTTTCTGTGAAGTTTCAGTTTTCAACAGACACGAGAACAGATCTGCATTCATGACTGCTTTTTATAATTAAACCAACAAGAGAGGAGCTGCCATTAATGTAATGCAGTTTTCCAAATCAATATTGTGGCTTCTTCCTTCCTGATCCGCTGAAATACGATTTCAGAAGCACAGAGCACATCGCTGCTTGCGGGGAGGAAGGCGCAGTGTACCCAATGTTCCCTCACTGGCAGAAAAAGTGAAATCTAAGTTGGGGGACCGTAGAGAAGAGAGGCCAAGGGGAGCTCGGAGAGCTAAGTTTTATAAAGCAAAAGACATCAGCTTAAGCCACTGTTGAGCCTGCGCTGGTTCCCCGCAGGGGGAAGGCACTATCAACCTCCTCCTTGCTTCCTCATTAGTTATTTTTGGCTCCAGACAAGTCCTTCATTCCTCTTTACCAAGAATTCTGGACTTCCGTCACCAGCATAAGGAGAACAACACCAGCAAAACAATGTGCATGTCTGGGTGTGCTCCAAAGAATGAAGCTCAAGGATAGAAACTGTTGTGACATTTTAATAGAATGAAGAGGATTTCTAATTTAGCAACTGAGTTTATGTCATAAAATGTTATACTGGAAAAGATTAAACATAGTTTGCAAATACATTTTCCAAGCTTCCCCAAAGTCAGCTCGTGCTACACGTATTTCATTTTGTCATTAGGGTGTCGTGCAGAGTTCAAGAAGTAATACAAGTGTTTCTAAAACAATGAGGCCTGACACTGTGAAGCACAGAGTGTTAGAGAATCCTGCAGGAGACTGTTTTCCATCAGAGGACTGAGTTCTACCAAACACTGCATCAACTTTGCTTATGTCTTGGGGGTTTTTTGTGTTTTGTTTTTTTTTTTTAAATAGAGAGAAAACTGGGATAAAACAAAAAAATAATGAAATATTTCTATCAAAATCAGGTTTTCAGAAAATATTTTGGATGACCAGGGCTTTTTTTTTTCCCCACAAGAATGAAACCTCCAAAATCTCTGTGGTATTCATACCACGCATCTGCACTTTGAGACATTCTCGGCATCCCCTAGGTCCAGAAATCTTACCCATAGATGGGGTTCTTCTGAACATCCATGTGGGCATTGGGGATGCTTCCATCTGGATTAGTCATCTAAGCTTTCTGCATATCCAATCCCAATGGGAGAAACAGACCCTTCTAAAAAAGCAGTTGATCTTATCCCAATCTAGACATCTAAAATAGATCTAATACATCGAGCCCTTTTAAGGTGCCTTTCTGTTCGTGATAAAGATAGTCCAAGGTGTCTAGCTCAGGTGTAGATGTTTGAATTGTAGATGATTCAAGTTAGGTGAGATGAATTCTGCCCCATATGTCTTCTTGATCTTACAGGCTCTCTTGGAAGCAGACTCTGGAGTAGGCAGTGAAAATACTGAGACATTTTGCTCCGTAAAACAGAAAGTTTGGTGTTTCCCAAGCAGGTCTACTCACCATATGTCTTTACATTTGTTCTGTATCACAGAATTGACTTCTTGTTGCTTGGTTAAATACAACATTTTTAAGAAGCTAACATATGGCAGTACCACGCCACTTTTCAGAACTGGGATGCTGTGGAGAGCAATGGGGAATTCTGTTTAAAAATTGGTGTTAAGAGCTATCCTCAAAAAATCTCTGCTAAATAGGGAAAGGGAGAGGTTTGGGGATTTTTTACCAGAAGTACCTCTTCTTAGGATATTGATAAATTATGTAACATACTATGAGTTAGTTGTATCAGAAAATGCTTATGGCAGTTGTTGAGTATTGCACTGAGGACTTGATTCTGTGCATCCAAATACATTAAAATTCTTTCCACAGACAGATGTTTAAGATGCAAATACGTTAGAGAAGAACCTGTCAGGTCTAAAACAATCTTCTTTGCTTGCTGTTTTCTCCACCTTTCAAGTAGCATTCATTTCATTATTATTTTTATGTTCCAGGGTAAGGAGTAAATAATGTAATGTCAACCAGCTGTCTCGCTGGCACCAGTCTCCCTGCCCCCTGAGGCTTCAATACATCAGTAGGTGTCCCACGCTGTGAGAGCCAGCAGAAGAGAGATCAGAGGCAGGAGAGGGAATCAGGAGGGAAAATGTCTCTCTGGTTGAGACTCGGCACACTTTGGCCAAATTCTTGCCTCAGGGCAGCTCTCCAGACCTGGGATGCTGCCCACAAGCAATCCATATGTAGGGCAATGGCAATAACAAGGGCCACATCTACACAGCTCCATAAGGATGAGACTGTTTTACAGAAGCTTTCTGGGTGTCACCATTTCCCTCTGGACTAGGTTGCACATGTCACACTGAACTGCGTCCAGGGGTAATGTGGTAGGAAATGTCAACAAAGCTGCTTGCTTCCATGGCATAACGCTCCTCACATCCTAATACTTCAAATAGCTGTCATCTTCAGACCCATCCACCCACTACCGTAACCTCCCTACATCTGAGCTGAGGAAGCCTCAGCCGCAGGATTCCCCATCTGCACTGATCACCGCAGACCCTGGGTTCAGAGTATCCGATCTTGTTTCACACAAGCTCCCAAAGCTCTGCTGGCATGCCAGCACTGCCGCTGAATCACCGATGCGTTCTTAGTCAGCCTGCTTAAAATGGCACAGCTCTGAATTGTCT
This sequence comes from Coracopsis vasa, assembly GCA_026283785.1. Taxonomy (NCBI): domain Eukaryota; kingdom Metazoa; phylum Chordata; class Aves; order Psittaciformes; family Psittacidae; genus Coracopsis; species Coracopsis vasa. The sequence goes on from JANHGB010070387.1 coordinate 15,283, forward strand.
GGTTGCCTCCTCCAAGCTGCATCTGACCTGCCAATCCCGCTCGCTTGTTTCTAGCTACTGGCCTCATCTCTGACTTTGCACCAGCACGCTCCTTAAGACATCTCTGTTCCAAAGGCCATGCCACCACCTGCAGCCCCTTCCTCCAATGAGGTACCAGAGCCTTCTTCCATTTGCACTATGAGACCATAAACCCTCCAGGGCAAGGGCTTATTATGTGTTGGGTGCTGACCTCCTCCTGTACCGCATCATGTACATTTACAGCACTATCAATTATTTAAAATAGCTCTGCCTTCAGTGCAGCCACATGCTGAGTTAAGCTCCATAGCCTTTGGGTAGTTTGCAGCGATTTTATTTTTCTTCCTCGATGTTTCACAAATTGCTAGCTGCTCTGTAGCACTTGTTACTATTTGCTAAGGGAGATGATATGGTGCATTATCACTCCAGAGAAGTGTTTTTGTGGAGATAGTGTTAGCTTTCTTCCCCAAAATTCAGCTTTGCTTGCATAGATATGGAAGCCCAGACCTCACCCCCGGAGGGGCTTTGACTTCATTAGCACTTTCATTTAGCTCAGACAAGTAATTATTAATATCAACATCCAACTCTAACAAATCTAGCTGGATGTGCCACAAGATGACAAGATGTAATAAACACAAAATTACATAGACTTAGAAGAAGGGAAAATGTTCCTTTCAGTCAACAGACTGACAAGACAGCAACATCAACAAACAGCAATGCACATAAGTAGTTCCATATTTTTTAACTTCATGTTGTTCCCATGAACGAAGTTAATTTCTTAATGCTTTTTCCCTTGAAGTATTGGGGACAATTTTAATTATTTACTCAGGTTAACGAAGGAATTAAGCTCTGCCTCTTGAAATATAAATACCAGGATGTTAGATGACACAAATGTTGGTTTTGTTTACCTCAGAAACAGCTGGAAGCAAATGCAATGCCTCTGCTCCCCAAGGTCTGCCAGGGCTCCGGGCACCCTGGCAAGCCCTGTGGGCTCCCCATCATCTTCCCATCGTGTCTATGCTCTGAGCTAAACCAGGAACAACAGGGTCAGGGCACACAAGGACACGGCAAAAGGCAGACAGGATGAGAGACCTTTCTTGCCCTGTGCATTCTGTGTTTGAATCTGTGTGTGTATGCATGCATGGCAATGTCCAGGAAGAGGAATCTAGGAGCAGATTCCTCTTTTAACAGGGACCGTGTCATCAAATGACTCATGTTATAGACATGAAGAGTCAAAAAACATTATTGTTCCTGTTTTTCTCTCGTCATACATGCCTGGACCTCCAAATAATAATATTTTATTTATTTAGCCACCGTGCCAAGAGCATTAGCCCCTAAAGCTATTGAGCCTCATCACGGAATATACAATCCCCACTTCCTCTTTTCAGGTGAGTCCCCAGATCAAAATGTAGGGCCATCTGCTTAGGCTACTCAGACAGCACACTTGGTCAGTATAATACGTAGCAATCCACCTTTTAATGGGAAAACACTGTGGAAAAGAAACTATGATCTGACCCACTTCCCATGCCCTGTAAGTCTGTGCCCAGCCTCCAATAGTCTCACAGGCACCACAGGATGGTGTCTGTTGGGTATCTGGCTTGAAGGCAGCCCAAGGTCTGCAAAGGCCTTCTTTACAGGAGTGTTTGTGCTGAGCACGATCAGCTATAGGTCAGTCACTGCCAAACCCGCTAAACTCAGAAGACGGGAAAAGGAAGGGACAAAATCCTAAAGCATAGTTCCTAAATTTTGCTTAGATGTCAAAATCTCTGTGCTTGGCAAATTCAAAAAATCTCTTGGCAAATTCACACCAGGAATTAGAGAGAAGAGTTTCTCTCCCTCGTTGAGCCTTTCTCTATGGTGTAGCAAAGCTGAGGCAGCTTGAGGCAGGGCTGTCTGGGGTGTTGGTGACTCACACTGGCTGTGACACTACCTGGCTGCATCCTCAGGAGCACAGAGGAAAGAGGAAGAGACTGAGAAATGAAGGGGCTAAACCAGCTACTTGAATGCTGTTCCTCAAGTCTTATTCTCTGTTCCTTTAGGCCATTAGCCTGCAGGAATCCTTTATGCCATATGGGAAGGCATGTCACAATTAGGAGTGTTTTCAAATATCTGTCCAAGAAAAAAAATCCTTCTTGCTGTGATCAAAGGCAATTTCTTCTTGTCTAACTGACAGACTTTATACTCACATTCTTAAAAGGATTTATTTTTTCCTCCTGTATCTCCAATATCTCAAAATTACTTTTAAATTTTCACCTTCTCCTCCAGTGTACTGACAGTCCATCCTCAGATGGTGTTGTCTTCAGATTTACTAAGCTGTTTTGTCATCTGAGTTGCTAATGAACACATTGAACAGTGCCAGAGCGGACCCCTGTACAACCCTATTGCATACCTCTGTATGGTCTGTTGGTGAACTGTATATTACCACTTTCCTGACATGATTAGACAATAAACATGGCTAACCATGCTTTGTATCACACTCAGGGTCCCCAAAACTTTACCATCAGTCCAGGAAGGTGACTCAAGTCAATCATTGCAAACCTTGAGGGTCGCTTCCCCTTCCTCACAAACTCATCATACTTTTGCTGCTGTCCACTCTTCCTCCTATCCATCATATCCCTGCCAAAGTCCTCACAACCATAAGAAGATAGCTATTGTAAGTGAGCAGAAGCAGCTACCAGACTGTGGAACCACTGGGTAGGGGAACTCAGGAAGTTCTCAGTCCTATATTTTGTCTAAGGATGAACCTGGAAGTCCTGGAGAAGAAATTAAGACCGTAGTAAGCTTTTACACTTTCACCCCAGGAATCTGACTCTGAGGCCCTATGGTGAAATGCCCAAATACACATAAGCAAAAATCAGCCATAGACTGAAAATGCTGAATGAGGAGGAAGTAATGTTTGCTTGTCCACAAAGTATATTAAAAAGCCACAGAAGTACAACAGAAATAAGGCCCCTAAAGGCAAGACTATAAACTGTACCCTTCGTCTTACCCGTGGCTCAGAGTTTAGGCAGCCTGGGGCTAGAAGTGCATGGTGTTCTTGTCCAAGTATTAACTAATCATCATGGTGCATTTGCCATTTTTCCTATGGCTGATCAAAAAGATCCAGCTAAAACTTTTTAGAATTGTTTTTAATTCTTTATTCAGTGAAGCCAAGGTTTTACCCATGGTCCTTTAGCTCAAAAAAGGGAAGCAATAGAGGAAAAGATGTATAAGCTTATGATTTATGTAAATGGCTGGTCCTCTGTGTATTCCCCAAATCTTTTTTACTTGCCTATTATGCCTAAGCTGGCTTCTTACTAGCCTCCTAAAAGACATACATTTCAATAAGGAATTTGAGTGAAGGGAACAGTGGCCTTAAGGCAGTGACTCCTTAAGGCAATAGCCACAATAATCTCCTCAGATGTGGAAAATATACATACATATAATTTGATTAATATTCTACAGGATAATGTCTTACTTTCAGAATGACTTCTTACATGAATAGCTGAGCATCCTCTAACATTCAAAGTGGTTTTATGCTAAAAGTAGCACGCAAGGCAAATAGCACGTCCTTGTAGAGGTTACAGGGTGTACTGCTGTGAAATGCATGTGATATCAATAGTCACATGAGCAAAACTGTCCCATATGGATAAATCTGTATGCCAAAGGCTTTCACTTGGTATAACCCCATAGCTGCAGCCACTCTGGAAGTTGTTTTAATAGCCCATCTTTCCAACAGAATTAATAAGCTTTTCCAAGAATAAAATACTACAGACACTGTGTCTTTGCCATCAAATTCGGGGTAACAAAATAATGCTTCTCTGAGACATAATGCATAGATAATTGTGCAGTGGGAGTGCTTTCCTCAAGCACAAAGCCATTCTTTCTCCCAATTAGGGACCAATTCAGAAACAACTGGTTTTCAGTGACTCCAAGCACCAGACAACTGCATCCCTCACACCAGAACATACTCTTCAGATGTGTTTCTATGTGCCCCATTCCTCTTCAGGAAAAATGACTTTATGATGGGTATCCAGGCTACTGTTAAGGTAGTTACTAAGGGTAGCAAAAGGTGGTGACATGGGCAATCGACTACTATGTGTACCCAGGCTGCTTGTGCTCCAGATGCTAGCCTGTGCTGTCATATCTTTACCGCTGCTGTTACCAGCATGAAGTATATTAAAATTAACACAGGTAGCTCAGAGGTATGCCAAATCTGCCTTGAGCAAATATTTATAGTTTGGGTAGACATATCCAGTTCAAAAGCCAAGAAAAGTGGAATTGTGTCTGTAACGATGCACTTCTCCTACTCATTTTTCTTTTTTGCATATTAGCAAAATAAGCTTCCTTTGTGGAAGTTCTTATTATAGTCTTACTTAGAATAGACTGGCAAGCGACAGGCTGAGTCATATTAGGTTCGATCTCCCTTTTATGGCAGCAAACCAGGAGTCACTCTGCTGAAGTTCACTGGAATAAAACTAGGTTCTGAATCGGGCTCACAAGCTTGTGCAAGGGTGCTACAGAAGCTGGTGGTGTTACGTGTATTTTGGAGTTAACCCTCACCTAATTCATCACCATCACGGTGACAATAACAGTTCTTGGAATTGAAGAGGAGTCTAAATGCACACAAAAGAGCATATGCCAAAATGATCTACAGCCTGTGAAACAGGTTTTACTTATGATGTATATCATGGATGAGAGCCTCTCAAACACACACTTGATACTTGTATCCCACAGTGGTAATGGGGCTAAAAAGCATAAGTAAGGGTTACAAGATAATCCCTGACACAATTTTACTAATGCCTTACACTCATTTTCCTCCGACCCTCTAGGCTGTCATGTAACTAAGTATTAAAAACTACTGGGGATTCCTTGTGATTTAGCAATAAAAGCTGGCTCCTGAATCTTGTGATCTGACTAGCTTAAAAAGCCAGTTGTTCCCTGACACATAAGCAATATTATGACAACATTATACAGCAAATCATTGCATCTTTCAACAATTCCTGAGCATTTATTATTGCTTAATTGCAATATCAGTTTGTTGGTGAAGACTGTACCAACTACTTTCCACAGTGTATTCATTTCCAACCCTTCTTATTGCCGTTCCTGCTGTTCTGCTTCATTATCTTTTATCCTCCCTGGGCCATGCACCACTTTGCTGAACCCAGTGTCTGTTCTTAAAAGCCAGTTTTCCTTGCTAAGTTGTTAATTTTTTATTTTTTTCCTGCTGGCTTTGATGTCTTTCTTCAGTTTCCCAGCGTATCCTAAGAACTCCAATTCATTTCAGGCTTTCATTGCTGTTGATGCCTGCTCTTTAATTTGCTAGTACATGTGCCAGCAATTTACAACTGTCTGATTTCTTTAATTTGAATTTTACACGCAATAATAAGGAAGACACTTAAGTCAATGTAGTGCTATCAACCTACGGTGCAAAGAAAGGGAATGTACCAAACAACATCTTCAGTTGCTTTATGATTCTAAGCCTTCGTGGCATTTTTCGTCTTCTGATCTAACGACAAGGACAAAGATATGCAAATTAGAAACAACAACAAAAGTAACCCTGAATGAAGGTCCAGTGTATTTGAAAACATAATTGAGTCTGGCAATGAAGCTAATATACTTGCTTTTGTTCAAAAGGTATTCTAAATTTCAAGCCAAAATGCCCAAGGCCATTTGAAACTCACTTTCAAGAATTGTTTGAAGGTGAACTGTTCTGTTGGGGTAAAAGCCCCAGCCCAACCGTGCAGCACTTGCACAGAGCAAGTGTTACACCCTTCATGGGGGATACAGAATGGGGAGAAAGCACAAGGGAGAAGGAGAAAAAAAGAGTAGAGCGTGAAGAAGGAAGAAACAAAGGCTTGCAGAATTATCCCATGGCTTCTTAAGTGCCCCCCATAATACAGTGTACATCCCACTGTTCCTCCTTTAGCTCACTACAGGGCACAAAAGCATAGTTTCCCTCTGCTTTGTAGTTCATCTTTAAGACCTTGCTCTCCTGAAGTCTAACTCCTTGCAAAGCTCTGGCATACATAACTATTCTGCTCAGATCACAAGGAACAGGTTTATATTTTATGTTGATGTAAAACTATAATGGCAGTGCTTTCTGTATGTGGTTAAAACAAAGAATGGAGAATTTATCATGCCTAAATTCACAAGAAAAAATGAACATACTTCTAAAGGAAAAAAAAAAAGTCGGACACCATTTTCCTTGTCATGTTCATAAAATCATCATTTCTGTGTGATTCTTTTTAAGTTCAAAGCACTGGGTTTTTTAGTAAATGAGACAAGGGGGAAATGGTGAGAACAGCTTCCCTGAGGAAAACTATTCCCCTGTTCTTAAAAAGTTCAACCATATCAAAACCTTAGGGAGATGAAAGCATTTTCCATTACATTTGTGCTTTTCTTCTTATTTTGTTTTGTTTGTTTGTTGGGGGTGGGGGGATTATTATTTTTACAGAAACTAGTATGGCAAGAAAGAAAGGAACAGATCATTCAGAACCATAAATGAGCTCTTGCTTTGGCTGACACCGATCTCCTTCTTCTCACAATGTTTTGAAAGGTCGCCCTCCATTTTCAGTAGCATGGCATGGTACCTCTTGCTGCTCTCACATCAGGCTGTCATTCAGCTGGTTTAGGGCCTTGTAGGTGTCATACGCCTGGTGTGTTGATTACAGAAGAAAATTCAGCACAAACAAGAGCTAAGAAGAGTAAGTTATGTCCCAGATTTTTTTAAATGTATTTCCATCTGAAATATCCTGGAAATCTTTATGTATAGCAATAGACTCACAAATAGCAGGCAGGAAGGGTCCCTGGGAGGTCCTCTAGTCCACCCCATTACCTACAGTAGAATGGACCATATCTATACCACTTCTCATAGATACTTCTCCAGCTTCCTCTTAAAGATCTCCAGAGATCTGCTTTCCTAAGACATGTACTCTAGTCCTTTACTATCCTTGCCATTAAAATCTTCACTAATGCCCAAGCGGCACGTTACATGTGCATTATCCTCCTTAGCACATTTTTTCTGGTCTTATCCAACACGAACACATAGGTCAGACAACTTCCTGTCCTCTCCCTGGCAGCCCTCAATGTGTCTGAAAAAACACATTTGAAGGCTGACATGTGTCACTCCTCTCTCTTTATTTCTCCACAGAAAACAACCTTGGTTCCTCCTGCCTTTCCTCAGAGTCTGGGCCCCCATGATTATTTCTTGAGCTCTGATTATTCTTGCTTTTCTCATGCAACCCTCCCATTAGTTCCCCCTTCTTCTGAAGTGAGATATCCAAAAATAGATTCTGCACGGATGAGAAAAAGATCCCTTCCTTGTCAGACCCTGCCTCTCCAACTCAGTATGGTATATCCATATGGAAAAGCTCCATCAGCCGCAGCAGAAACAAATATTATTTAAGTATCTACTAAGCTCAGTTTTCAGGAAATTGCAATTTGGACTCATTGGGTCATTTGAAAGCATTAATAGGCATTAGGGCTAGTATATATGTAGGGCTAGTACCGCATACACTAAAATAAGTGAACACTCGTCCAGAGGGAGGGAAAGTTATAGGTGCTGTTGGATCCCTACAGCCATGGAGTTCCCCCAACTGCCATGTAAGGGCCTCCACCACTGTCCTGCTACGAAAGGTCATTCGCCTTCCTCACACATGAAAAAAAGAGATGCAGAAAATCCGAGATGAGAGGGAGAAAGTGCTGACCTGCTGTACCTCGATCAGCGTTGGAACAAAATGGTGCCTGGATATCAGGATCATATCTTCATCCTTTCCTTCTTTTACAAAATTCAATCCGGTTTACACTCAATTAGTATGAAGTTTGCTGGAGACTAACTTTCAGAGTTAATCTCCCAAGAGACTGGTCAGTAGCTCTAATAACAAGGAACCTTGTGCTGTATAGCTGCCCAGGGCTTCTCTCGTGTAGTATTTAGGATTCCATTCAAGAGCAGTTCCCCTTTGTCTGCTGCCTTCATAAATAATAGATACATCTTGCATTAGAGATCAGAAAAGATTGTTAAGCTTTCTTTTTTGCCAGTGTAAGTTTTGGTATCTTTTGAAATATTGATATAGTTGCGCAATTTGGTGCACTATTATATTTATAAGCAAGAATTAAATAACAGAGAAGAGGAAAATCATGGTAGATCTAAAAAGCAGATCTCTGGCACTCAAAAACATCAAAAATGTGATCTTTCCATTTTTAAGTCTATGGAAAAATAGTTGCATTACTAACTTTTGTAATATTCTTTTAAGAAGACTCTACAGAGATTGCTGTTGGTTTCAAAGCAATTACGGTAGGAGGTCATGAAAAGCCTTCAGGAAATGCTGCCAAAGTACTGCACCATCTAAAAGGGAAGGACACAGTGCTGGAAACTTTTCAAATTTGATTGAGAGTAGACAAAGGAAGACAAATTTTCCAAGTCCTCTTTACTCATTTCACCGATTTTATTTTTAATGAAACACTTTTACCTGAAAACACTTTCATGTTTCACCTTGGTATTCCTTTTTGAGGGAAAAAAAAAGAACCAACAAAAACCAACAAAACACAGATAATTCACTGCATGTTTTGGTGGGAACCAGCTTTGTCAAGGCTGGTGACTTCTGTCTTTTCTTTTGTGTGCATGTTACTGAGTTTAACTGTCTAAGCAGTGACACTGTACTTGCTATTGTGGCTCTTTGTATGCAGTGAAGTCCTATTTTCAGCTCTCTGGCCCATCCCTTCTGCATATCCCACAGACAGGACTCTTAAGTGCAGCTTATTACAGGGACAAGTTAACCGGTAATTTCACTGTGCTCCGTGGCTGGGATCCTGAAATGCAGGCTGCATAGCCAAAAAAGGGTGGACAAAAACTGAAGGACTGCATTAAATAACCATAAAAGTTACAGGGTCTGATAATACATACAGTTATGGCAAAATCATTGCTTTCATGCTGTGGCCAACTTGCCATTATCCAGGGCTATGGGAGAAAAGGACGGGAATAAAGGCCTGAAATAACCTAGCTAATGGAAAACTGCACGCAATACGGTGCTAAGCAACTTGGTGCCAAGGCATTTGAATGGTTTGCTGTAAGGTCAGCCAGGGTGACTGGTGCCACCTTAGTGCTAATAGGCCCTTCTGGAGCATGTTGATTCCTTCAGGACCACACAAGTGTGGCCTTTTGTCCATGCTCCACATTGCAGGGGTGCTCAGAGCTGGCTGAGGAGAGCACAGTGCAGTTGTAGTCAGCGCTCTGCAGGAGATAGCTCTGGTCCAGCTGGACTTAGCACCTCAAGCTTAGTGCCAGACTTGCTAAACTGAGGCCGGCTTCGTGCAAAGCCACAGTGAGCCATGGGGTGCTTGGACACCCAAGTTGCCTCTGTGCAGAGCAAGCTTCAGCCTGGTGGGACTGAACAGTTCAGTGTACAAAGCGTACAAAATTAGCTGAGCTTCCTCAGAGACAAAATTATCCTAGATACAGTATGGCTGTCTATGCAGCACTGTCTAAACTACTGAGCCTGGCCAGATGCAAACTGCCTCTGTAATCATGATATAATTTAGCCTGAAACCACACATCACTGAGAATGGACTGCTTTAAAGTCAGATCATCTGGGATACATGGAATATAAGAGATTCACTCAAAGTCTCGTTGCATGTCAGTAAGAAGTCCACAGCTGCTATCAACCGTTTCTCTAACTTTCAGTTTTATTTCAGGCTACTCTGTGAAAACAAGGCTGGAATCTCTGTCTTTACCTTCCCCAACCACAGGGAACGGCAGGGTGAGGAACTCCTAACCTGTGAAATGGAAACTGCAAAACTGATCGTTCAGCAGATGGAGAATGGAAATAACAGGACTGAGTTAATAATAGGGACTGAAATGTTCAGCTTTCATGACCACACAGGGATACCACAAAATAATCAAGAAAACAAAGCTATCTGGGAGTTGGAAAGCAAGGAACAGGTACTCTACATCCAAATGGATTAGCTAAGGCATGACTGACTAAAATTACATGTGCCTTTTTAAATCACCCATTTAGCAGCACTAGGGATGTGAAAAGAGCAAGAGAGACTGACCACATTGTTTTCTTTTGACTCAGAGGCAGGCTGTTTGGACTGGAAGAGGATCAGAACTTGCAAGAAGCTCTTCACTCTTCTAAGATTCATCAGGTTACACACAATGAATCCAAAAGTGGCTTAGCCTTTCCTCACATCATAAATATGTTATGGAAGGAGAGTAGGAAAATACATAGAGAATTTTTCCCCTCCTTTAGTTTTCCTCTTGGTGACCTCTATTCACGTTCCTCTACGAGTTATCGACTCCTCTCTTCTTCCAATTTTTCCTACGAAGAAATGTGAAATAACCCACAGAAATCTTTGAAAATAGAAAGAGAGACACCACGTCAGTGAATATTATCACAATTCAGTATCCCAACTTTAACACTGGCCAGGAGTAAATGCCTAGAAAAGCATTTAGGAACAGAGCAAGTGCACGATGCTGTTCCCAGAATATTTATCGAGCATGCAGCAATTTGCAGTTCAGAGGATTCCTGAACCAAACATGGTGATTTTGCATATAATAGCCCCCAGTGGATTCATCTTTCATTAAGTTGTCTGGTCACCCTGGAACCCTTGCTAATTTTACTCATCTACAGCATTTTGTGGTGAGGGGAGTCACATCTTTAGCACTCTGTCTTCCCTCTTGTTGGTTAAGGTTCTTGGGTTTGATATCTGAAGGAGCTGTTTCAGGAATTGGCAAACTAATGTTGATCTTTGACCTTGAGATGAAGAGACAAAATGTGATTCTCCTTCAGAAGATCAGACAAATGTACCTCTACCTTTAAACAAGCAAAGAAACCCCACAACTGAGCACAACAGTAGTATCTGTTTTTACACAGTGAAAGTACTTGACCCTGGTTTCAAGGTGCAAGCCTTTCGTCATGCACAGTTGAATCCATTAGAAGAGTTCTCAATAAGTAATATAAACTTGCCTGCACAGTGCAACTGAAAAGATGTATTGCTTTTTGATTATTATTGAACTGAGTTTATGCTGCAGTGTGGCTAGACAGATTCACTCCCATGGAGTTTCATAAGCAGCATCTTCTGTTTTGCACCATGCCTTCTTGCCAAAGGAGACAGTTCCCTATGCAATTTCTTATAATGTTCCAAGGAATTCACAACAGAAGCATGAATTCTATTGTATACTGAGGAAAAACAGATCCTTTGTGCCATAAGGTAATGGAGCATATCTAAAATAATACAGCATAAGCATTAAGCTCAGCAAGAAAAACTCTGTTCTGTTACCACTAGCTTAGTGACAGAAAATGAAGCTGAAAAAATTGGCCAAGCATACTTCTGTATTTTCCTTAAGCCTGGTTGTTGTGATCAAACAAAGGCCTTCTCTTTCCCACACAATATAAATGCTCCTTGTTCGAATCTAGAGTCCATAACTTGAGAATTTGTTCCTAGGGAAATTGTTTTGTTGCTGTTACTAGTTACTGAGAAGAAGAAGAAGAATTTCTAAAGCATTTAGGATTCTGTGTTATGTTAATATAGACAGAAAGAGGGGAAACACTAAAGCAGTGGGATGACTTTGGACAGCCTGGCTGGCACCCTGCTGGTGTACCCAGTTTAACTTGACATCAGCTGGGAACTGCCACAGAGCAAGTTGCAGAGATTTGGACAGAAAGCTCTGGCAGAGGTGAAAGTCCAAGATACCCACATGGATATGTCACCTGATTTTGTGTAGGTGGATGAGATTGTGTTGGGCTGAAAGTGGACAGGGAGAAGGTAAGACCAAGAAGAATTGTCCATAGGATCTGTACAGAAACCTGTACAGAGGAAAAGGAAAACCTTCAGCAAAAATGCTAGAAGAAGGGCTGGGAGTAGCAGAAACAGCAATCAGCATGATGGAAGACATTCAGTATGATATGACCCAGCACTGGACTAACCAGGAACAGAAAGTTGTTGGAAAGTAAATCCAAATCCTTCATAAACTCCAAAATGACTTCTCTGAAGATGTGGGTCAAGAAATATAATAATAAATAAAAAAGTCAAAGACTCGTAGTTTTGACTTTAATATTTGTAAGTGTCTTCCCCTATACAAAAGCCTGTTTTTCCAGTGTATTGCTGTTTGCTGCAGTGGTGAATAAATTCTGCTTTTGCATTCAGGGAGAGTGAGAACTTTCTGTTTTCTCCTTCCCTCTGAGGATACCAAGGGCCCAGGATCAGTGGGACGGTGAACAGCAGTGGTTTTAGCAAGAGAGGAGACAGGATGGCTCCATAGATTACTATGGTCCAGCAAGTAGTATTTTGCAGAGGAAGAACGGACAACTAGACCACAGGGCTGTCATTCAGCTGAGTGACTGCTTTTCAGCAAGGCAACACAAGGTGGGAGCTGCAAGCAGCCACAGGGCCACAGACAGCCAGGAAGAGAACCAGAACCTCCTCTGTCTCTGTGAAAGCCACACTGAAAGGAGGAGGGAAAATGCCCTGTACTGCTACACCACCAAGCATCCCACCTGGGCTCCTTAACCCTCAGATTGAGTGGATACAAATTTTGCCCTAAAGAGCAGATGAAGGTTGTTCTTCAGCCACTACTATGCCGTGCTGCACTGTTTGTTGTAAACTTACATTCAAAACAGAGCTGGACTTTTGAACTGCAGGCCCCCAGGGAGGCAGAGCTATGTACCATTACTAAATTTAGATGCTTCTGAAGTGGAAAATGGCAAAATGTTTTGCAAATAGCAAACTTTTCAGGATGCAGTGCACAAGGGTTGTTCCACACAGCCCAGCTGCTATGAACAGATGATTGGAAAATGGGCAACCATTAATCTCCTTCTGGAAAGACATATAGATTCCTGAACTGCTCACAGATGACTTCAGATACATCCAGAATGAAAGGCCTGATTTTGTTTCCTGGCTCCAGTCTCACAGAGTGTTTCATATTGGCACCTAGGAATTGCTGTTCCCTGAGGAGGCATTTGAACCCTCTGCAGAAACAGATGAGTTTATGTAGCAGCTGCTGCATTTCCTGACAATATTTGGAAGGGGTGTTTTCACCCCATATTTGGCACTTTCTTTTTTTTTTTTTTTTTTTTGAGAAGCTTTATAAGTATCATCAAAATGGATAATCTTCTATCTCAGATAATCCTGGTATTTATGGACTTCATCACCTTCAGCTCAGTTCAGAGTCTTTAATTACACTTCAGATATGACTTACTTTCCTGTACAATCTTCAAAGTCATCATTCCAAAGCAACATGCAGTCACTTTCTCAAATAAGTTAATATTCCTTAATATTGGGATACATAGTGTTAGTTAGGATGCCTTACTACTCTGTGTCTTGCTGTGGCTTATTTACAAAGATCTGTAAGGAAGCTGGCTTTGGATTTCTTGACTCTTGTGCAAAAGCTCATCCACTTGCATCGCAACATCTGCTTCATGTAAACTCCTTGAAGGTCGCTGGGATTCAGCACAACTACTAGCAACTACGGGTTAGCTTGGCTGGTGCAGACAAGTGAAGGTTCCCCTGCAGAGGCTTTCTGACAAGCACTGCAGTCACTGCAAGTGATCTATGCATTGCCATGTATATTCAAAACAGTAAGTCCAAATGCCTCCTGGGATCTACAAACTAGAATAGATAAAAAGGAACAGAAAAAGCCCAGAGCTATGCCTTCTCCTCTGGTTTTTATTTAATAACAATAAAGAAGCTAGATGCAGTGAAATAAAAGGTGGATACTTACTTAGACCAGAATGTTTATTATTTAGACAACAGATTTAATGACGAGAGAGATAAGATCCTGAAAAAAGTCAGCATTTTGCCTCTCTGATGTGGAAGGCATGAAGCAGACTGGTGGTTCAGAGTGAAACTAGGCTGCATGAATTACGAGACAATATAATTTAAGAGAAAAGGAAATTCTGTTGCAACATCATCTCTTGGTTTAAGTTGTACAAGGGTTTCCTAAGACAAATTTGATAATCACCACAGAAGCTTTTTTCTTTTCTCAGTTGCCTGGTTACAGAGTTTGTAAGCATACGTATTACATGGTTAGCCCATTTGCAACGTGTCCTAAATATGTTACACATGAAACTATAGCCCTGGCAATGTACCAGAGACCCAAAGGTTTCTTACAGGAGACTATAATATGCATTGGTTTCCACCAAAACCTACAGATTACAATAATTTTTAGCATCTAAAAAGGTTCAGGTTAGATCCAGACACACAATGACCCAGTGTTTCTCCATGAGTGAGTCATTAGGCGTTTTTGCAATTCAATCCTTTTGATATCTGTAATATATTAAACAAATGTATATATCCTTCATTATATCCTTCATTTCTATAAAGACTTTTTAAGATCTACAAATAAAAAAGTTGCATAACAGGGCTAAGTATTATCTTAAGTACCTCTACTGTTGTGTCTTAAATCAATATATCTATATTCCATTATTCATAGAATTGCTCTCTTTTATCAGTAGTTTATACAGTTTTTGTGGGGATTTAATTATTTTGAATATTTTCTCATGTCATGCTCTAGAATCCTCAAAGATTCACTTTCCTCAGGACTCTGGTCTACAATCTGAATTGCCATGGTATCTGTTCCTTTCCTGTATGGTCGCAAAGGTAACCTTGAAATGTGACAGCACCATCAACCAGTGCAGTAATGTCTTCCTGAGGCTGCAAACAGTCTGAATTTAACACAATAAGCTGCCTGTTCATATTCCAGGTGACCATGCTTACACTCTGATTCTGTGGCTAGGGTATAAAATTTGTCTACAAAAAAACACTCAGTGCCTTTCTACATAAAATATTTCACCTTCTCCAACCTCTTCAACACTTCATTTCCTCTTTTTCTGCTCTACCGTGACCTCTCTGAATCTGCCCTTTTTTCAACCCTCTAGAAGCAAATTAATTGGATTAAGCGACTCCTGCTTCAACTACCATGATAGGAAGTAGGGTGTTAGAGATGCTATCTGAAGCTCTGTGGGCAGAAAGCAGTGCATGCAGGGAGCAGAACCGGACAGCCCAAGGACCAGTTTGGAAGAGCCAAGTCCCAGCGTGGAGCTGCTGAAGCCAATTAAGGGCGATCTCTTTCCTTTGAACAAATGGAAAGGAAAGGAGGTGCTGGATAAACATCAGCCAAGCCAAGACCCGAGGAGCAGAGTCTAGACAAATGAGAGGAATAATGTAATAAACTCTTCTTCTGATATAACCTTTGTTGAGAAAAGTCACCAGTTAGCGTCACTGTCAACTTCAGCAACAGTCAGCTGTCAATTAGCCACCACTGATTATCCATCCTGCTCCTGGTCACTTCGAAGACAGCTCTGTGCAAGCTCAGGTCAGGTTTAGAAGCAGTTTGAGCCTTCACAGGGAACTGTGCCTGCCTGGTAGGCATAATGCTAACTCATTCTTTTTTCCCATTGTACATCTTCATGGCCTAATTTAGATATGTTTTGTATTGCTCATTTCTTTTCAAGCCAAGTGTTCACCTCTGTCTCCCCTGCCTGCATTTTGCTAGGTAATTAGCAGATGTGTGAACCGCACTTACAGGATGAAGGTAGGCATGAAGAGCTGAAAGCAAGATTAAGGCTTCATTCTTTCACCTTAGAAAACAGCATTTTGTTTCAGAAAAGACCATAAGTGTTGCCATGGCACTTGAGGACTGTTTTTGTGCGTTGAGTTCCACTGTGCAGTGACTTACATAGAGATTCTTTTAATTTCCTGACATTTTCAGTGATGGAGCTAAACTATAAATACTCAGATCCCTGAACTTTGCTCCTATTTTGTGGTTTGAGCTCATTTTATTGACTGATAATGATTTTATAATAAGAGAACTGTTTCACTCATTAGCAGTGCAGTGACTGCTGGAGGTCTGCACCCAACATGGATTGCTTAATTCAAGCTGGCCAGACACTTAAATCAACCATGCATTTTAGCTATTTCAGATGATGACTGTTTTCATTGAACTGGTTTCCGTTAATGTTCACTGCCTTCTGACAGCTGCTGCATCAGAGTTTCCTCTCCACAATTAGTTATTGCAAACTTGTATATATGAACAGTTTTTAAATACGAAAGGTAACTGACACTGGTGCTGTCTGCACTGCCAAAGTGATTAGTCCAGCGGGAAAATGAGTGCAGCAGGGACAATATGGGAGGCCTTACAGAGGTGGACTCCTGCCCTATGAAATATCATTTGATGCATTGAAAAGCCTCAGAGCCGTGCAGCAATCAGACATCATGCAACAACCCCCCAGCCATGTAGAGCTGTGCCCCACCACAGGCAACCAACACTCCTCAAGAGCAGCTCCCTCATGCTCTCCTGGACCCTTCTGTCATGAAGCTAACTCTGCTGCCATGCATTTAGCAACCCAGATATACCATAGGTTGAAATGAGTAACTGACATAAAATATTAGTTGCAAAGAGTAAGGCCATTGAAGGCAGGCTGCCAGGCTAGGCTAGCCACCAGAGCTCTCTACCTAGACACCTCCTATGGACAAGTCACCATTTGCCAGCAAAGTAAACAGCCAGCTTTTCCACTGTCAGTGATAGCTTAACCAAGTCTCACCATTTCATTTAGCCACTCATTTGTGCCTCCACAAGACTCTCTTCGCAGGACAGCAAAATTTCCTGTGGCCACTCTGTGACCACCACAAATGACCAGTGTGCACTGACAAGAGTTCTCCTGGATTTCCAAACACATTTCACTGCATCCCCCAAAAACAGCTTTACTAACAGTGCAGAGGAGTGACAAGGCAAGGAGACAAAAAGAGCTGCAATTTAATTAAAGCCATCACTGACAGCAAAGGAAACATCTGTGGAGCCACAACATCCACACTGAATGCAGAAGACTGAGCCCTCCCCTGGTACTTGTCTCTTTCTAGCTACCAACAATAGCCTAGGAGACTTCCTCAGGCTGAACACCTAACTTTGAGATGGTTAAAGTCAGATTAATAACCTCTACCAAAAGCATCTCTGGGTCTTTGATGTGAAAGCACCACATCCTGATACCTTGTTTGCTAACCAGGCTATCAAACGCTTCATTTCTGATCATGCATCTATGTGGTGCCTCCTCGTTACCTACTCTTTTTTTGTTTCCATCCTTTCAAATTGCATTTTGACCTTTCCATTTGCTCTTGCTTCCGTTGTATTTCTTTTCCCCTTTCTTTTATGTTTTTTATCTTCGCTTTTTTTTCTCCTCTGGTTTCAGCTTTACGTTTCCGTACTTTGTTTTTAGTGCGCTGCTGCCTCGTGGGTTGTCACAGTAACACCTCATATGTAACTAGCTCCTGAGCTCTTCATCATACTGCTGGGTAGAGACTTAACTGGCCTCTCAGTTTCCCTGCTACAACTCCATAGCCAGGCCAAAGACAACCTTGGCTGTTCCTTCCCTCTCGTGCTAGCCATCACCACTGTCCTCCTGAACCTTTCTTCCCCTTTACCATTCACCTTTGGTGAGGAAGGCTGAGAAGTGCTGACGTAGCCTTAGAGCCACCTGGCTTCCTGCATTGGTAGTTCATAAAAAATCTGCATTCCCCAAAACCTAATCTGGAACTGGCAAGTCCAAAGCTGAGTTTCAGCAGCCGTGTGAGCGTGTGATTTCAGGCTGGTGTCACTGGCCGAGGAGCTGCATGCACCAGAACCACCCTTGGGTCCTCAGCACCAAAACCTCCGGAAGATGGAAATAGAAATAATCTGAGAATTGAAGCAAGGAGTGGCTGGGAAGGAGGGGGGAGGAGGAACAAACATGCTCCTTGGTGTTTGCCAAGAGACAGCTTGCTGTTCAATCTGGTTTATAACCATTAGCTTATAAAGAGGTACTTCTCAGCTCTGCTGTGCAATAACACCAAGGAGTCAATGCTCTCCAAGTTGTGAAGGGCCTATGCACAGTGCATTTGAAACATTTCCTCCTCCTACTGTCACGCATAAAAAATGTCCCAGATTGTTTGGCTCCATTAAAGAAAGTAATTATACTGTCTTTATTCAGCTGGACTGGGGGGCCAGTGCCACTCTAAAGGAAATTCATCTCCAGGATCTGCAAATGACAGCTGACTCCCCTGTACAATAAAGCTTACTGCAGCAGCATTAACTGCAGTACCTTTTGTTAGATTCTGCTTACACTCTACAATATTGGGTAACGGTATTTCTCCAAGTGGCATCTAAATTTAAGTCCAGAAGAAAGCTGATTGACACCTTTTGTGAAAACATTACGTGAGAATTTTGGACCCCTACGTCACTTGATGTAAATCAGGTCTGTATATAAAAAGCTCCTAAACTACCCTTGGACCCTGTAAGGGCTATAATTTTCACATAATTTTGGTGTGATTATTGTTCAACCCTTTATGTGTGACTATGATAAACACACTCCCCTGGAATTAGTCCATTTAAAAACACATTTCCATGATCAGCTTGCCCTTCTTAGCCCTTCTTGACCCCCACTTGGTAATTTCTTCTAAGTCATTTTAATCATGTTTTATCATTACAAGGCTTCTTAATAGGACAGTCTAGCCTTCCCTTCTCACTGCATGAAACACTGCTGCTGGAGCTTGATTTGCATGACCTAAATGATTTCTGCAATCACTGCTCTCCAGTTGTTTGTCCTGGAGGGACAGTGAAGGATTATGCTGTTTTAAAAGCATTTCTATTTAGCAAAAACCTCATTTGCAATAAGACATCAGCATTTACCACATTCATAATGCAGCTAATAAATTTCATTTCTGCTTCAATTTTCTTGCTTCACAGAAGATGACAGACAAAGACTGCATAATTGAGATCCAAGAGCAGGTAGTAATTCCTTACCCATTAAGCCCTCCAACTGCAGAGCTATAAGCTCATTCAAAACTGTTAATCGGCAGTTTGCACAATCCATCGCATCACAAGGACCCCACATGAGGACCTCCACATCCCCCTGCATAAAAAGGGAGGAAGATCACCCTGCTGAAGCCTTGAAGATCTGTCCCTCATGCTATTGTTCCTTTCTGCCTCAGTTTCCCTTCATTTAAAGACAAAATTAAACAAACAGAGGCTTTTAGCACCACAAATACTTAGAAACTGGAGATGGTATTTATTCTATTTGAGGGGCTGATGCAACTGACAGGAGTCACATTATGGAGTTACATTACTCCTAGTTCAAGCCCATTTTGGGGAATGAGGAACAGGAAAACTGAGGTGAGGTGAAGGGGTGGTATTCAAGACTTTCACAGATGCTCTCCCAGATGGGCTATTCTCAGTACCAAGAGCTAATGGAAGTAATACTTGCTAGGCCAGGAGCTATTAAGCTCATTTCTTTTGCTGCCACTACACATTTGCACTGAGGAAGAGTTAGGTGAGAAGAGGAAGGGTCTGAAGTTTCCTTATTACACTGCAGCTATGCAATACAAGAGGCACAATTTTCTTCACAACAGCAAGCTAAATGAAAGTTTGAGTTGATTAATGATCATGGCAGAAAAAGAACCCGTAGTGAAAGCATTTATAAGTCACTGTATACCTTCCAGTCCAGAAAAAGATTCTTAAAAGAACTACTTCATGCAGCAGTTGCTGTTAAAGGGAGGCATTCATCTTGCATTATTGATTTTGTTTATTCACACAGGTCTTTGCAATAACCACCAATGTCATGTCAAAAGCGGCAATAATAGATTTCCACATCTTCTTGAAATAGCCTATGTCTTTCTTAAAGACGAGTATGTTTCTGCCACTTTTCTCTAACGCCTAAGACATTGATATTGGACTTCTTAGACTTCATCATACTAGAAGGAGTACTTATTTTATAATCCTTGTAAGAACAATATAACTTAATAAACTTTTCTCAGCTTCCATATCTAGACAACACAACAGCATCCACCTCCATGGCTCTTTCACAAAACCGGTCTGTTTCTGGCAGAGGAAAGAACTTCCTTGGGGAAATATCTCTTTTTCCCTCTGTCATTGAATCTGAAACAACTCCCTGAAGACCACCAGCAACCCAGAATATTGCTGCTTGGAGCAGAGCGTGCTTTCCTCTGCACTGCAGGCCGGCCTTTGCAGGGGATAAAAAAGCAGCTGAGCCAGCAGACACTTGTTGAATTCTGTGCATTCTCCATCACCCACCACAAGCAGTGAGGGCAGCTCGGCTGCTGGCTGCAGCAGGAGCAACACAGAAGGCGTATTAACAGAATGGACCATAAGGCATCTTATCAGGTTACACAAACGCGCACACACAAGTACCCGCACAAGCACTCACACGCAAGTACACACACACGCACACATGGAGAAACAATAATGGCCTCAGAGAGATGAAAGCAATTTATTAGGTTTCCAACTTGCAGTTCCGCAGCAAACCAGGAGATAGACAACTCCCTAAAACGTGACAAACGGCCATAACTGCAAGCCTCACTATTAGCAGTCTGTTTCTCTGCTAAATTTGGATGAAAGGGGGACTCACAAAATCTGTTGTCGAAAAGAGCAGAATCCCCTATAGTGCCAATAACACTCTCAGAGCAGGTGAGGTTCGCAGTGAATTGGTACAGCTCATGCAACATCAGGCAATATGAAGTGTCATTGGCAAAAAAAAGTAATATTTGGCAGATAACTTTGGGTCTGTTGGCTGAAGCAGAAGAAGCAATCAATACATGTTGGCAATATTTACCCACTTACAGCACTGCCAAATGCGAAATTGCAGGAATGTATCAGCTGTTTTGAACTGATCTTTGACTTTGTCTCTTCACAGACGAATGTGGACTGAAACTAGAACAATCCACATTACAGAGAAAGAGATATGGCAGGAATGCACAGGGTCACCCCTATTATTTGTTCTTGCCGTAGGAGTCACTGCTGAAAAAATTGGGTCAGACACAATTTCCAATGGGATTAAGTGAAGTAAATCAGATTGATAACAGAATATGAGTCTGAAAAACCTCACTGTGTCAGACTTGATCACCCTTCTATCTGAAATAAAACTAGATTTTTAAACACTTGGAACAGAAATTTTGGATTTTAAAAGAATGATCCACATCTGGTACTTTATCTACTTCCAGCTCTCTCACTCTCTCTTCCTCTTTCCCTTTAGGCAGTGGCTTTTAGACACAGACTGAGACATGAATAGTTACATGATGTACTGTAAGTGGACAGTAAAGAAGAACACCTACAAGACAGAAACACATCCTATGTGTTTCTACTTTGTGGCAATAAAAACTAGGACAAACATGACTTCTGCTTATTTCGTTTGATTCATGATTGCTATTACAAACCAAGTGCTACGAAAATTTCACTGAAAAGCAATAATAATTTCAAATATCAGGTCCTAATTAACAGCAGCAGTAATGTCCCACTAAGTCACACTAATGATCTATCTCATCCAGTACTCTGTCTTCATTGCAGGCAGTGGAAGGTGTTGTTCATGTGAGTCTAGACACTTCCTGTAGTCCATTCTTCTCCATCTTCCAATAAGCAGAATTGCTGTTTGAGGAATGTTAGACGCTGCATTGCTGCTTTGTGCTGTTAGCACATTTACTGACTTTTTATCTGCAAATGTGCCCATTTCTTTTTGTCCTCTGCCTCCCCAACGTCCCATATCACTTGTGTAACACAACAAAGCCTTTCCACTCTCCATCTGCGTCTTCATAAGGAAGGCCCAGTTGACTGAGAGAGACAGACCTTGCACCATGAACATCAATGTGTGGGTCCCTTACTGGAACAACGTTTTCCTTCTTGTTCCGCAGAGGCCAAGAAATAGTTTGAAGGGCTGGTTTCTATGGCAGAGCAAAGGCAGGAGGGGGAAGTTAGCCATTTGCAAGTTGCCAGCAGAAACAGGGCTCTCCTACGGTCATACAGAATTTTTTAAAAATTAAGCAACAAGCCTGAGACATGAAATAAATCAAAGGAAAACCGAACTTGTTCTAGGGCTTTCACTAGCATTCCTAATTGTGGAGAGAAATGAGAAAACTGTCAAGTGGAATATCCTTGATATGACTGCATTAAAGGATAATTTCGATTCTCTGGATGCATGATATAACTCCTAATGAAAGGTGTGTCCTGAAGGACAGAATTTGGCCTTATGGGACTCTAATGAACCCAACATCTTTAGCAGGCTTCTCAAATACTCCTTTGTTCTGCAAAGTGCTTTGCTGTACTGTTTACATGAAAGAAGCTGTACAAAAATATGAGTCAGATTAAATGCTCTAGGGCCAGATTTCATCTGACCTTCCCATGATACCCTAGTGAAAAATTAAAGGAAGGTCTTGTACAGGGAGTGGTTTTTTTACTGCATGAAGCAGTGGGTCTGCTCCTTCACTAGGAAGGAACTAAGGACATAGGTCTAGCTTCTCTCTGCACTGGAGGAGATACTGAAAAGTTGAGATCATCTGCATATTTCCCCCACATAGCACAGCTAGGGAAGAATAGTGCCCAAGGTGTAGCCTCACCTTTCAATAATACCTAACTTACACAGGTGTTCCCTAAAGCTGCATTTGCAGAATGGAGCTGCCTGCAGATTCTAGGATTGAAGGACATATTGGGAAGGTTGATAGAACTGTACAAAGTTGGAAAAAACATTCAAAATCAAATGAAGTTTTTAATGAATCACAATGCTCTACTGTGCCAAGCAGTATAACTGAGAGCCTCACTTCTCCTACAATACACATGCATTTGTTTTTAAAATTTCCTGCAGTTGTACTGATACCACTTTATACTACATCTACTTCTCAATGACAAATCTGCTCAGATCCCTGGAGGACTAATTTCAAGACAAACAGAACAGGCACCAAGCCTAAGAGGACCTATAGTTGACTTGTAGCACTCTGGAAGAACTGCTGGTAGGTGTGAGCTCAGTTCAACAGCAAAGCAAAACAGATTGGGAGTGTGACGGTAAGACAGACTTTGGAGGTGTTGTGCGATCCCTGGGAATGAAAAGTATTTTGGGGGTGATTTTTAATTTATTAACAGAACTCTTTAAATGTGCATGGTAGAGAAGGAGACACATTTTCTGCAGATCAGTTATTAAATTAAGGTTCTGATCTACATGGACATTCATTACAAAGGACTATAAACTTGTAGATATGGCCAGACTCCTCTTAGTGGCAAACCTGACAGAGACTGAAGCTGGAGCTCTGTGTTACCACTACTCACAATCATTAACAGCCAGCTTAAAGCAGCTTTAAAACTACTGACTACATCTCAGTAGCTGAACAGCATGACCATAAGGCCAGGCATAAGGAAATGCTGGTGCACAGCAGCAGCAGTAGCTGCTTGCTCTGATCTGGTTGGGCTATCCCAGCTGGCTCGTGCCCTTGTGCCTGGCTTTGGGGGCCCAGCCTGGGAAACCCTCTGCTGTGCCTTGTGCTTTCCTGGGCACTGAGGAAGGCAACCACATTGACCTCCATGGCGTCGAGGCCCTCACAGCAATGTCTCTGGACACACACCCCGCACATTGCCTTGGTCCTCCCTGGAGAGGTCCTGATGTGATCTCTCAGCAGCCTGATCTCACAGTGAGCACAACTTGCCTGTAAGTGAGGGATGGATGTGTGGCACTAAATCCTGGGACCACTTCAGGCACCTGATCTGACGCTTCCTCACTTGGCCACTAAGGATTACTAACATTTAAACGTCTAAAAGAGATTACAGTGCCAGATGGGGATCAGTAGATTGCCTCTGAATTTTGGCTTTGACCTTCTCTATAACTCTATATCTTACATAGTGTTTCTACTGTCAATAGTAACAAAAATGGAGGCACCTATCTCAACTCTCCCATGTATTAGAAGCCAGCACTATTTGTTTGTGAACACTTTCCCACACCTTTCAGTTGAGAAAACCACATGAAAAGCCACATATGGTACCCAGTTTAAACACAAAGGGTCACAGATGTTTTTTTTCTGAGAACTACTTTGAGAAATCTTTGTGAAATAAATGCAGTATAACACAATGAGGTAGATGACACTAAGCTGTTTACTTTAGAAGATGGATGAGTGGTATGAAAGGAAACTTGAGTATAAGATCCAGAAAAGAACAGAAAAGAGATAGTGACAATCCAATATGCAAAAAACATTCAGGAGCTGAAAAGAAGGAAATGTGTACAAAGAGGTAGACTGGGAATCTTGCAGGACTCAAACAGCAACAGTAATACAACGAAGTGCTACAAATAAGAGGTGGAACCAAGGGTTTTAAAGCGAAAATATATAATCCAAAAAGCAAGAGAGAGAAACAGTTTTCTTCCCTATATCTTGTCTTCATGATGATAAAACTGTAACTATTTGGTATATAGCATCAGTGGCAAACCCTACTCTGAGCTTTCAAGTATTTTCAGACATACAGTCAGATTTCAACTGGACTACAGTTGAACAACTTCCAACACATGCACAGGTCAGAGGTCCACAAATGAGTATCAAAGCACCAGGTACCCTCCAACATCCCAAGTACAATGGTTCTGGATGCTGGGGGTATATGCAAGGGATGGACCACAGAGTGTTAAGGCTCACTCGCCCTTCTATCTGTGCAATGTCTCCCGTTTGTGTCAAAGGCAGAATACAGGACCAGACAGATCGCTGATCTGACCGCATAGGGCATTCTTATGTGCTTGTGCTCTTAAACCCTTTCAGAAATATTGTATTAGATGACAGAGTAAACTTCAATCTAAACTCATAATCCCAGACCCTGTTGTAGCATCGTATCTCACAAATGTACTGAGGGCATTCAGGAAAGCTGCTGTTGCACTTGGGCAAGAGAACTGCAGGATGGCTGCAACAGGCCACACTGCCAAGTTGTCTTCTGGTCCAGAGGAATCCTTTCAGCAGATGGATATCTTGGACTGATCACAGGCCAAACCTTGTGGGCACAATACAGAACATGTAGACTGGAGAAACCTGGAAGAAATACTAGATCACTGTGACTGGGCAAAAGAAAGAGATAAATCTTTCAGTACTTGAAATCCAGCAGCCAGTTTCTTGCACCCCTTTTGGCTATCATTATAAATCTGAAGATTCCTGCTCTGCTCAAAAAAGCTTCTGGTTAATATATATGCAGGTTTGATACTGGGCTTTTTCCTTTGCATTGCTGAGTATCTTTGATTCTCATGTTAATACTTTATCAGCCAGTAGGAAAAGAGCCGGCACCATTTTGCACTTGGCCCACAGGTTCCAGTGTGAGTAAGGAGTATTCATCATCTCCTACCACTGCACCCAGTAATTATCTTTGGGATAATTAGCATATGTATCCTGGAGATCTCCATCAAGACTCTTCTTTCTATTGTGGACTGTAACTATTAGGTTGGATCTCTGGCTGGTATGAACTGGCGTAGCACCCTTAATTAATATCTTTTCCTCTCCCTTTGAGCTGGGAGGAAGCCTTAGGAATAGATGTTGTTAAGGGATATTCGAGGCAGCTGTGAGCTGAAGACTTGAGTCACTTAAAATCTGATTATGCATTCCTTGTGCACTCAGAGCTCTGAAAGTTTTAGCTTGGCTGTAAACACGAGATCAGACCCCTGGCTTGTTTAAATAGAGGAATATATGTTGCATAGAACGCCGTTAGTGTTAAACTGCTAAACTTTGCACTGACAGAAACATTTTTTAAAGAATGAACAAATTATGTTCAGACCTTAAGGCCTTCCAGCCAATATTTATGATGCAAAAGTGCTTGGTCTGCCATCTTTCTCATTTTAATCAGTGTAATTACAATGGATTAGTTTGCATCATTTAAACAAGTTCACATATCGTCATCTTGCAACCAAAATACCAGTAACACTTCATGGGTCTATCTCAGCTTGAGAACAGCTGAGGTTATTATTATTCCTCTTTCTCTGTTTGTTGTAGCTATGGCCTATTTCATGTTTGCTCCTGAAACCCAACTACAGTCTACTGTGGCAGCAGATCTATGCGCAACCTGGGGAGCCGGCTGTGGGAACAGGGAAGTCAAGCCCCCACTTCCTTTCAGTGATAAAAGCCTCAGGATAAAATGCCTGTAAAGCTGCGTGCTTCTGAATGAGCCGTTCAGAGGAATGGAAGCAGGCTGGGATTGAAGTCTATTTATCTCTTCCTACAGCAGATTTGTGAGTGCTGGCTCTGGGAAGAGGAGAGGCTTCAGAAGCCGTCAATGTTCACAAACCACAATGTCAGAGCAGATGCATTAGTGCCTTTCTGTGGCAACATGTTGTCTTTGTAAAAAGTACAGTAGCTTCTGCCTACAGATAAATGCTCACAACATGCATCTCTCAACTTGTGGGGAATCTATTAGTAATAACAATGGGGTTTCTGTAGCTCATAACATTTCTCTGGATTAAAGTATGGTATGGATTTTAATTATAACGACAATTCCAGGACAGCTACCTTTTTAGGCATACAATTATTCTGGTTAATTTTCCCTCTGCAAGTGAGTACTACTAGTAATAGCTAGCATGTTGTTACAATCCTCTTGTGATCTTTGTCATCACATACATTTATACAAAATAATCATTATTATTATTATTAGTCCTATATAATAATTATATATGCTATAGGTATGTGTGTGTATTATGTTGTTAAAATACTGTGCGCTGTATAAATAAATAGCAAATATTAGTATACGTGTATGTGCTTTGATACATACATGCAGAGAGTGATGGATACTTTGACATAAGGTATAATATTTTGAGTCACATATAAACGAAGAAAAGAAAAGGAGCTGTGTTAGTTCAAACAAAATTTCCTGGAGACAGAACAAGAGAGAAGATCTAAATAAAAGCAGTGTATAAAACATAGATTCTGATGGCAAGTCAGTGCTATAGATATTATATCAATGTCCAGATTGTTAGTAATAAAGTATTTTTGAGGACAGATTAACATAAAACTACCCAAAAAGAAAAAGAAAAATCATAAATCAAACTATATTTTTTCTTTCCCTCATAGAATGACTTTGATTTTTACTGTATTCAAATAGATGCCAACATCCAGGAACTGCCATCAGGCCAACTTGTTATTCATGGGGAAATAAAACAGAACTTGTCTTTCAGTAAATGAAACAAGAACATCTGATATTGCCAGTATAATATCAGCACCTTCTATTTCATTTGGATGCAGATAATCTGTAAGTACAGTAAGGTCCCAAGAAACCAATCTTTTCCTAGTTTCATACAGCAGAAATAGATGTCATTTACTGGAACAGTGACCTCACTTATGTGGGACAGACCTTCCAGCTGGAGTTCCAAGCACTCCAACACTTCTGCTTTGCCAAGCTTCCTATAAGGTATATATCCATTTCCTGTGCTGGCAGTTACATGACCTATGATCTCCAGGTGTAGTGACACAGGGTGCAGAGCCTCTGCACTTGAGCAGGAGGCAAATTACAGGACATTTATATGGAGATCTGGGTGACATATGCAGGAGGACAAAACGGTGGATGTGCAAAAAGGAGCAAGCACACACTGAAGACGTGAAGCTGAGAGGCAAAGAGGGTCATCTTCAAAACACCCCTTATCAACAGCACACAGAAAGGACAACCACAAGGTCTCCAGCTCCCGTGGAGTTAATGGCCAGTTCTGAATCCGTTTGGTAGCCCTGTGAGGCTTAGAAGCTCCTCACTCCCTTTATCTGTTCTTGGTGATGACTGCAAGCAGGAGGATGGCGGCTTGGTTCAAAAGGCTGCTTAACTGGGGAGTGAAGGTACCTACTGGGATGCCTCTGCTGAGTGTGACATCTTTCTAGTCCCACCCTCAGCTGCAGGTAGCTGTTGCTGGCACTAGCCAACACCCAGGCATAAATAAATGTCCTTTACTGTCTCTGCATGAGATATTCAAGCACATAAATAGGCAGGTAACCCCCCTAGCCTATAAAACTGCTACGAATGTATTGACATTTAACTATTGTAACTTAATCAAGATTTGTAAATACATTAGAATGAGTGATACACTCAGTGTCAATTAAAACATGAGGATGACACAGCACTGAGTTGATACTCCCCAAAGATATTTCTTGATGATCTGAAAACCCGCACCTATCTACTGCTGATGCTTGGGGCAAATTATTTCTGTAGGCTCAAACAATTAGAGATACCCTTCTGAATGATGTTTATCTACTGCTTTCTTCACAGTAAAGACTGTTAATGCAGCAGTTGAGCAACTCCAGGAAGGCACAGTTATCCTGAGATAATCAGGAGCCTGAGGGCTCAGAGGCAGTCATCTGCGTTCTCTGCCCCAATTTCATCAGTATATTAAATTAAAAAAAAAAAATCTGTATGTTAATACATCATGAAGGTCAAACATTTCATTGCAAAGAAGTGTGGAAATTCAAAAATAGGATTCCCAGAGCAATCCTAGCTGTATGTTTACATGGCAGATATGGTGCATTGCCCCAAATATTTTTACTTCTGTCACTCAAACCTATTAGAAATGTGGACAAATCATTAAGAAACTGATGTCGCAAAAACTGCTTATTTATTTGCCTCCTTGTATGTGTTTATGAAGTGTGTCGGTGAGCAGATAAGCAATTAGTTTCATTTCACTTTGGACATGTATTTAACAACATCCTTTGGTGAAATTTGCAATTTGTTTATATATTATGAGATTGTATATATATTAAGAATTAAGGTTGATCTTCCCATCTTACAACTTTCATGCGACTACATGGAATCTGTGTTATGTGATACTGGTATCAAATCACAGGACACTGGGCATATGGTATGTTTTTTTAGCTATAAAGACAGTTTCCACATAGGTTCAGCTGGCAAGCTTCTTGCCATGGATATAATCTGCAAGAAAATGGGGGTGAGATTTATTAGCAGTGTTTAGGATTCCTGATTATGGGCCAAGCTGCCTTGGAAATGTTTCTAATAAACCTGAAATGAGCTGTAACAAGCTGACAAGCACCCATATGACAGAATGGTTCATGACTCTGTTGTGAATAGGTAGCTTTTCAAAAATACATATCCAGAGTATAACTTGGCCAAGTACACACACAGCTTTTCAACACGGGTGTCATGAATGTATGCATGGGGCAAGGAGTCATGACTGACTGTCCTCCCTCCACTGCTATCAGAGAGAGCCATCTAATCACACTCTGGCTAGATGAGCAGAAATCCTGAGTATGGAAAATGCTGAGTATTACCAGCCCAGTGAACTGATGACCCTCAGTGTTCTCTGTACATTAAATAATGTGGGCAGCTCTGCTCACTTTCTGAAGTCCATGTGCCTGTATACTGTAATCGCCACACATGCAGACTTCACAAAGAGCCTAAGCCATGCGCAGAACGTTCCTGGGAATTAAAATATGATGTTATGCCTGAAACAGGCCAGACACAGGGAAAGCAGGACACAGGCCAATCCGGGAAAGCCTGAAACACCTCAGAACTTCTTCTATAAAAGGAAGGATTCCCTCCTGAGGGCTTCTCCTCAATTACTGAATGCCCAAAGACAGGAAAAAAGAAAGAAAAAGAAATAACCCATCACCAGAAAAACTCCACTTAAATGATAAAAAGCTATTTGCAAAAACTGGCTATAAAATGACTGTTATCTCCAAAGCTCTGCTCTTTCTCTGAACACACTGTTATGTATCAAAATCGCTAAATAACATGGTGCTAATGTAAGAGTGTTTTCAGGGAAAAAAAAGAAAAAAAGCCTAAAGGCTACAGACCATCCTTTTTATATAATTGAAGGAGCAGAAAGAAATAAAATAAGAGTAAATGCTGATCTCGGAGCACAAATTTCAGTATTGTAGTGGATGAAAGGAAGTGTAAAGACTATCTTGAGGTTGATTACATCACACATCCCCACCCCAGAACTAACTTGCAATCTTTAAACTGCTGTGTTAAAACAAAAATGTAGGCAAGATAAAAGATAAATAAGAAGGGGGAGGAGGAAAGTTGCTGGTTTATAAAATAACAGAATGATATACAATAAAGCTTAGATGCAGTTATACTAATTAAAGAAAGACAGCATAAAATCCATTACTGCAACTCTTTGAAATCTGAAACTCCCATAATTTGTCCATTTTTTAAGGAAAAGGAAGAATAGAAGGAAATCAAAAATGTAGAAAACAACAAGAGTTATGAAAAGCAGCGAGCAAACCTAACAACTGGCAAAACCATTTAAAAATAGAATTTTTATTTTATGTTACATCATTAAAATTATGGCCCTGAGTCTTCTTTCCCTTGAACTAAATTTGGAAATGCCACATGGTACACACAAACAGTCTGCACAACTAGTGTAGCCAGTGGAGTATCACCTTAGTGCATGAAACACAGCACCAGGGCAAGAGGACTATTACCTTCACACAAGGAAATGCAACACCAGGGCAACAGCTTCCATTCCGTCCCTATCTTTGGTAGTGATTCACTGGGCTCTTCTTCATTCAGCCTCTTCTGAATGTTAAAATCCTGTCTAGAGCTCAAATTAGAATGAATTTTATGCTGCTTGAAGTTGGAATAGAAGACTGCGTAGTGCAGAGGCACTTAAAGAGCTTGGGACATTAAAGCAAGTCTGAATTTGTAAGAGAGGTTTGGAGAGGGCACCATTTTCATTCCAAATGTGCATTTTTATTGATTAAAATTGAGTATAACAACACAGACATCTCATGGGAATAGGATATTATGAAATCTTCAATATGAAGTTCAACAGAACTGCATAGTATAAGCAGTAGTAAAATGAAAGGATTCATAAAATAAATCTATTATACAAATATTTTGTTCAGACCCTCAGGCAGTTAAGGAACAAGAAAGGATTTGACCCAAAGTACTTCTGAAAGTGACAGCAGAAAGGGGCAAATAGGTTGTAAGGCCTGCTAGATGATAAACCACCCTGAAAGATGGGCTAAAATGAACCAAGCAAGCTGGAAAGAGTATGGTGAGAGGGAGTGAAAGGAGGCAGAGTGGGGCATCAAGACTGCACAGCTCTGATGCCATTGATTCTCACAGCACCCATACAACACCAAAAAATGTCAGAACTTTTCGAAACCAGACTGTGAGCCATGGCCTGTGGCAGATGTAGCAACTTATTTGGAGATGGTTTGAAAACTCATCCAAAATCAGCACACTTGTCAACATCTTCCTGGTTTTACATTGGTTATTTAAGGGATGTAAAGTTTCACTAAAATATTACTTTCCAACTATAATATACAGCTGGTTGAGTGGTAAACACTTTAATGAAATGACTGTTAGAGGGGTTTGCCATTTATGGACTTGTTAAAACAGAAGTATAACAAATTTTTATCAGCTAAAAAAACCCACAATGCATTCTTTCTGGGGGAGGGGGGGAAATGGGGAAAAAAATAAATGCCCTGCTTTTTGGCTAGCTTTAAAAGGCAAGGAATATGTATATCCCTTTGTAGGGATAACTATCTTTAACTAGGCTTTAACTATCCCTATTAAGACCTCTCTCCTGATTGTCACTGCAGCAACTGCTTCCAGGGCCAGAAGAAAAACATGGCAGAACAAGGCTGTATCTACAAAGAAAGCTAAGGAGAAAATGATATAACAAAGTTACGAAATAATTTCTCCTTTCTGTGCTGTACATTTTGTTCTTCTAACCAAACTCAGTACCAAAAGTAACGAACTGCTACTGTAAGTAACTATTTCCCTGTGAATGTTTTTGGCCAATTGTGTTAATTAAGGCTTTATTCTGAAGCGGATAGAAAGGAAAGGAAGTGAAGAAAAATCGTATCTATATCTACATTTCAGTGCAAATTGCTATGTTAATTGGGATATAATTCTGCTGCTGTGGAAAACAGGACAGAAAACAGAGTATTTCTAAACCTGTCATCATTAAATATACTTGCTCCTGTCTTAATATTGACATAAACCAGAAGTGAATATATACTTTAAATGCAAGTATTGCTAAATGTTGCACATCTTTCAAGGGCTAAATAGAAGTTCTGGTATAAAGCTCATTAAAATAAACAGTAACTTTTCTTCTGTCTCCAGAAGAGTCTGAATACAAAAGAAAAGCATGACAGTTAAAATATTGGTACTGACATTCAGTTATAATTATAAATACTCTTTTCCCAAGTCAAATCTCTGTACTTTCACATTCATGGTAAAGCAGAGTCAAAAGTACCCACTTCCCATATATTTGAATAGGACTACCACTACGATCCCAGCGCTGCCTTTGCTCAGGCTATTCTGTTTTGTTCAATGCATTAATCTGGTAACATCTGGTAACACAGTGAAGAAAGACATTCTCAGGAAGACTGCAGAATTATAAATGGGGGAAACTAAGAGTTACCTTAGAACGTTATATTGCCATGTTGTCTAAATTGTGAATGGATCAGTCATCACCACCAGGTAACCCCCACTGCACCCAGTCCTTTTATGGAAGACTTTGAAGCCAGGTCTCACAAGAGCTGATGAATCGTGATTCAGAAGGTAGTAACCTTCTTTCTGGATCATGTGCTGCTAAAAGTGTTGTCCTGGAAAAGCAGGGAAGCAAAATTTGTGAAGCTTTGAAATTGTTAAAATGTGTGACTTTTTCCTTTTTTTTTTTTTTTTTCTGTGGGAGAGAATTTTTCACCCATATCCTGGACAGATTCTGCTCCAGGTAATTACATTTCCTCTCTAGTTCCAATTGGATGCATTAGTCTTCATTTATTCTTTTAAAACACGTTGCTGTGACAATCTTATTCCTTATCTGATCAGTTGGCTGTCCAGTGCAATTTGAAAGATCACTTCAACACGGGCTAAAATAAAGTAGGCTTCCCCT
This sequence comes from Coracopsis vasa, assembly GCA_026283785.1. NCBI lineage: Eukaryota > Metazoa > Chordata > Aves > Psittaciformes > Psittacidae > Coracopsis > Coracopsis vasa. The sequence continues at coordinate 47,877 of JANHGB010070387.1, forward strand.
TTTACCAAATTAATCCTTATTTTTAAGAGTTTAAATTCCAGGGCTCAGGGCATTTTCTTGGATCTCTTTACAACTCAAAGTACTGTGCTTTCACAACAGCCATGTTGTGAAACAGCCATTCCTTGCTTTATCTGAAGTAACTGCGGTGATATAAAACTAGTCTCACAAAGACAGGAAAAAAATAGATTAAAAAATTAGACCCCTATAAATAAATGCTAACATTTGCAATTTAAATTGCAGGAGTGTCCATTCCCTGTTCTTCCCTGGCTTAGTAACAAAGGCAAATTTTGCTCCTCAAACCAGTTATCACAGGGTAGGGAGGGAGACAAATCTCAAGGGAGGGCTATATTATATGAACAAATAGGAGGATTTGGGCCAACAGCCCAGTAAGAGATATTGGCAGATAAACTGGAAGAGTCATGGAACATTCCTGAGAGATAGGAAAAAGCATTAATTCAAGATAGTTTGGAGGAGGAAGAGGAGCAGTGACTGAGGGTTTTCCTCAACAATGAGGTAAACATATGGAAAGTGAAAAACTTCAGGGGGACAAAATCCTGGAGTTAAGTTTCAGTCAAGTTTGTGATTAAGCCCCTGTTTAAACAACTTTGATTAGTAAATGGCAATATATCAAGAAGATGCAGTGAAGAGAGGTTAAGATGCAGAACTGTGTAATGAAAGCTATGTCAGAAGTGAAGATGATGAGCTAGCAGAACTGATAATTATCAGTGTAAAAATCTCAGGCTGAAGCTGCTTCAACAGATATGAAGACACAGAGAAGTTGCATCTAGCGTGCAAGGGAAGACATGTCTCTGAAATACCTGAAGGAGCTATTCAGGCAGGCAGGCAGGTATTCCCACTCTACATGACTATATCTTCTGAGTATGGAGAACTACCAAATGAAAGTCACGTTGAAGAATAAAGAATGATAAAAATATCTCATGCATCTATATCTCAAAAATAACACACATTTTTTTCTTCAGTGTTGGAAATGTCTCCTTATTGCTTTCATGATCCAAAGCATATTCTGATCTAGTAAATACTCTCTCTGAGCTAAGAATCAACCCTTTCAGTCCATTCACCAGAAAAGACAAGAACTTTGCTTCCTCTCTGAAAGCAAAGCATCCTCCAGATTAAACAAATGACATTTCTTTTCCCTTCAGGACAAATTTCTAGAGAAGTTCACAGCTAGCTGGCATACAGCCAGCACAACATTCCCTGGCACCACATGCCCATTAAACTTCAGAGTTTGCTGGCATGAGCCAGCTCTGCATTCTGTCCCAGAGATGGCTGTATTTCAGCAGTAACGAAACTGCAATACACATAGAGCCACATTCTTTGCTCCAACACCCATGCAGCCCCAGTGAAAACAATGCTGGCAAAGTTAGAAAAATTATATGGAGGTGACCAAAGGCCACTCTGTCAAGCTTTTACTAAAGCATTATTTAAAAATATACTTCTTTGTTTTCCCTGAATAATCTAGCAATTCCTCCTTGCCCCCCATGAATTCCACATAACTTTTGAACAAGATCTGTTAGTATTTTCCTCCTCTTCTTCCATCAGAGGGGATCTTCTGTGTTCCCTTTTAGCTGTTCCTCACAACAACCACGACATTACCAGACAGCCTACTGTGTTGGTGATGAGCAGGCTGAATTACTTTCAGCTAAACACTGGCCATTGAAATAAGAGAGTTCTGAAATACAGCCAGGTGACTGGTAAAATGGGAGACAGAAGTTACAGCTCAAAGGACAAGAGGTACAGTGCTGTGGAAAGGTCTATTTGTCATTAAGGTTTATGGACATAAGCAGGTCTCTTGTGTTTTTTTCATTTGGAGTAGGCAGCTGGGTATTTGACCTCCTTTTAAAAACTTCATACCAATGCTGGGCACAGCAGGTCCACTAAGGAATGCTGATGTGTCTGTGTTGTTCCCATTCAACACAACAGCACCTTGGCCCTGTCTCCCCCACTTCTTCGGTAGTCCCAGTTCTCTGGGGACTTGCTCTGTCATAGGGGCACCTCTGCACTGGCATGGTTGCCTGAGTGACCATCAGTAAGTGGCTCAGGCACATATGAAATGCTTAGCAAGCTGAGCAGAACCAACCCTGTGGAGCACACAGTGAGTATGCTTAACAAGCATACCAATTTCTATTCGCCAGTCACACTCATATGAGTAAAGCTGAGTTAAGAATTTGCGCTGAGGATTAACCAGATGATTCATCGGAAAACCCAAACTTAAGGGCCTGATTTACGTTCAAAGTATGTGGCTGAGAGACTTCAGAAAAGGGAATGCAGAATGCTCAGAATGGATCCTAATTGCCTATTTCTTGGTAGAGTGATAAATCTCCAAGCATGTCTACACCAAGTAAACTATATGTGTATATTTATGTATACACACTGCTTTTAAAATATTGAGTTTCAGATTCCCCTGTATGAAACTCAAAACACCAAGATCTGCTCATGACAGACTCGCTCCGACTCCCAAAGGTCCCTTCCTGTTTTCTTGTTATATAGCAAAGAGCAGTATTTGCCCTGTTGCCTATAAAATACAGGGCAATTAAAGGCACACTGTAAAATATTATTACAGTAATGACACACATCTGTTCCCAGAACAGCACTTGTTATTTGTGATTAATCTAGTCCACTGAAGAAAGTTGTGAAGGCAGAGGATGTATTTCTGGGTGCTGAGAATAATTTCTACTGACAGAAAAGACTAAAGAAACAAACATTTTTCTCTCTGGTGAGTTAACACGTTACACAGCTAATAATTGCATTAGATGCCCTTATGATTTTTACTTGAGAAGCTGTATTTTATCTATTTTGACATCTCTCATTAATGATTTTTGCCCCACATAGGACAACTCACTGAGAAAGGACTTGTTTCTATGCACTTGATTTCTCACAACCCGAGCTCCTTGTATTATCCATCATTTACAAGGAAAGATTCATTATCAAAGTGCTGCACAAGGGTTTAAGCTGTAAAACGCCAAGAGACTTGTTTGGACTTTGAAGGAGATTTTATGACGTCTGGGACTTGGGAGCAACACTCTAAAAGAAAAATATTTTTTAAATGCGTCACTTTCTGGATGCCTTGGATCTAGATGAAGCTCCTCTTACCAAGCACAGTTCACTGCACTGGTCATTCTTTTGGCTCCGTTTGCTCTGAGTTCTAACATCTCTCACACATTCATTCGAAGCTGTACAGTCTCCAAACATTTATGGCAAGGCACTCTCCATCATGCAACTTGGGGAAATGTAATCTCTCTCTTTATCCCTTTTCCATCTCTGTCCTACAAACACAGAAAGCCTGTGCTTCCTCCACACCCACTCTCCTTGCCAGAAGCCTCACTGCAACTTCCTGTCAGTTTTACACACTCTGCTGTGGACTTCCTCTGAGCACAAGTTTTATCTGAACATACCACATTAACTATTTGCTTACTGAGTGCTTCCTAGAAACATAAATAGTCATTTATTTTCAAACTTTATCAGTTAAACCCGTTGTAACTGGAAATTAGTGACGGGGGGAAAAAAGTAACTTACGTTATTCAGGACTGAAATAACAGAAAGACTATGAAATACTGTAATTATTTGCAGGCAATGGGCATCTCCTGCAAGGCTAATGATAGGCTGTTCACATCCAGAGGCATAATAATCCATGTAAAAACAGTAGTATGCTGCATTTCCAAAACATTCTTCACCAATGGATCTCGAAACCCTTTCAGAAATGTACGAACTACTGCTCTAGCATTTATGTTTCCAGCTCTTCATGTTCTACACTAACTTAAAGCAACCATAACGTGCTTTACACCCACTTTTCAGCTATAACT
>JANHGB010070387.1:52847-73876 GCA_026283785.1 Coracopsis vasa
TAATGGAGGTCACAAATAATAGCTTAGTTAAATCATTCCCCGGCTCGGCCCCGCTGCGGGCGGGGAGAAGGACGGTCCCCGGCTGCTGCCGTCGATGTCAGCGGGAAGTCCGAGCAGGAGCCCCACCTAGTCCGGTCGCCGGAGAGAAGCTGCTCGCTCTTTCCGGCCGGTGTGTGGGGGCGAGGCGGGGGGGGATAGGCCGGGCGCGGCCAGCCGGGCAGCTCGCCGACCGTCGGTCCTTGTGCCTGCGATGGCCACGGAGCGGGACAAGCAGGCGGAGTTGTGGCCAGCGAGTTCCCCTCCTGCTTATCACAAAATGAAAAGGGGATGACAGGGGTGTTCATCTGGTTTAAACACTTAGCCACCACCCGTGTCAAAGCAAATGGAAGAATTTGGCTGACACTTCCTGCACCAAACCCGTCTAATAAGGCCGAGATCCTCGTGCCCTTCTGCATGTGTTAGTGAAGGAGTGGAAGGAAAGCGGAGTTTGAGGAGGGGAAAATAAAACCAAATCTGAGTGCTTTCACGCTGGCTTCAGATTACAAAAATAGGATAATAGACTTAGGTTTCCTGCAAAAAAAAAAGAAATCAATGTGCTTTTACTCCCATTTCCATCTTAAAGGGATGGGTTGTACTGTTCAGGGTAAATAAACAAAAAAAGTATTTTTCTCTACTTTTGTGGCGTATGATAGCAGGGTAGTAGAGTTCCAAGAGAGGCGGTGTTTCAGAGGTGCCCACCTTGAAAATCACACAAGTCGTGTGTGTGTTCTTGCATTTAGATGTTTTGATTAATGTAATTTATTATTTCCAGAGTGTAACAGCTACATCTTGTCCCAGTGTGAAATGTGTAGACAGTATATGACTTTTCAAAGTATATTTTACCTTGAAAGAGTACTTTTCAGTACTCTTCAGTTCAAATTTCAAAGTTTGAATTTCAGTACTCTTTCATGGTAAAATATTCTTTGGAATTACTGTTATAAAATAGAAGTCATGAAACGCTCTTCCTTTTCTTAAATCATAATTAAAAGGCAAAGAAGCAATCACAGTGTCTTATATAGTAACCATTCAAAACCAAATGTATTTACCTTTCGAAAGAGTCTTTTTTCTCCTCTATGTATAACTTGGAAAAATTAGCAAATTATCATCTTTTAGATGATTTGCTTCTGTATTAAAATCACAAGCTTGGAGGGAGGGGGGAGGGAACGAACCGCCTTGCTACGATCAAGTGTTTTCACTTTCTTTATTCATTGCAATTTATTTTTTTTTTTACTCTAGCTCAAAGTCTATCCTGTAGATTTCATTTGAGCTAAAAATGAGCTGAGTGAATAGTGAAGGTTACCTTGGCTGTTCACATCAAAGGCTTTGCAAATAAAGTAAACTTTCTGGTTAAGCAGATGCAGTGTTTTATTCCTTGGTACCTTTATATTTTACGGGATGCTTCTTGTAGTGTTTTGAACTACTTAAAGTTCAAATTGCAACTGTCATGTAAAGCATTGTCTGTAGCTAAATAACTGAGTTTTGAGCTGCACTGTACAGTATGAATCCTGTCTATCTTTTTTGCAGCAAAGCTGATCATGCTTGGAGCACCTGTCTGCCTGGGGGTGAAATAATCTGCAAAACAGAGTTGAAAACTATAAGTGTAAAACCAGAACTTCTGTATAGTGGGGGAGAAAAAAGCCCTGGTGGTTTTGCTGTCTGTAACTGTATGTCTTTTACTACATACATACACTAGATAAGCTTTCTGAGTGGTATTAAAATTGTGCGGTTTTGTTCCAAAGCGCTGCTGTAGGACAGTTCATAAAAAATAAATCTGAAGTGAGCCATGACAGTTCTCTTTCCGCTGTGCCAGTTTTGCAGAATAAAACTGACTGTCTCTTTAATTGAGAGCCTTTCTGGAGCAGAGGCAAACGGATGGGAATCTAGGTAAGAGCCTGCAAGAGGAGAGAGAAATTATTTGTATGGCTGAGGAAGGAAGACTACATTGTAGCTGGTGATCTGAAAGTTAGCTAATATGGCTGGGCACTAAAATAGAGAGTTGTCCACCTATCGTCTGGGGTGTGGGAGATGCAGAAGTACTTGAATATTTGATGCTTCCTGCTATAGTGCCAGTCCTGTCATCTGCAGAGCCCCGCTAGCTGCTCAGAGTTAGGTGCGGAGAAGTGTTCTTAAGGGTAAGATTATCTTATAGATAAAACCAGGCACTTTGTTGTCCTTGGGTGTATGATAAGAAGGTAGGTAGGTCCTTCATGAGTAGGCCCATCTAAATAATACTTAGATGGCTTTCAGATACCTGACTTTTGAGGGTGTTTACAAGCTCAAGTTGTGAGTTTTAATCAAAATTGCTCTCTTGGTATGCTTAGTGATGTGTTTACTCTGTGCAACAGAAGTTTGTGTTTAGCTTGTGATTGCAAGCACTGCCACTCTTGCCTCGGAACAAATACAAAAGCAGACCGAAGTACACTATGTAATGTCAGTGCGCTGAATCCCTGCTGAGTTGGGGCAGGCTTCTGCTGTGTTCCGTTGCATCTAGGTCAGGTAGAGGGGTATTTTAACCTCCTTGTTCACAGAGATTAAAGGAGTATCTACAGTAAGTACACCTTTGTATTCAAAGGCAAACTTTGTTTTCCTGCTCAGATATGCTTAAGATGGTGTATTTCTGTCTTCTCACATAAAGCAGGAAAAAAGGATGGTTTTTGTTATTTGAATGCCGTTAACAGGGAACCTGTTTTGAAGCTGACCGAGTTTCCAAAGTTATTCAGCAGTTGACTGCAGTAGATCATTTAGTACAGCATCTAATGCATCACTTTCTCCTTAGGACCTGTCAACCGTGAGGAAACAGAATGGGACAGGCGTAGTAGGAGCAATATTTTGATGAAGCTATGGCAGTTTGCTTGTAGTAGGCAAGCACTGTTCAGAGAAAGTCAAAGATGTTGTTGTCTGGCACAAACTGTTTCTTTATGGGGCAGTTAAATGAGGCTACCTTCAAAAGGAGCAGTAGGTTTTGGCTTGAAGCTCTCATCTCTCAAGCTTTAGAATGTTGAAACACTGGACAACTTAAAATGAAAAAGTTTTTTATTGTTGTTATTTTGTGTGCCTGACCTCCTGACATACTACATGTTTCCTGTAGCAGCAAAGAAAGGGAGGAAGGCTGTAAACACCAGTTGGAAATCTGCCTATTAGGCAACTTTTGAAATATAAAATGATTTGGGGGCCCTCTAGCTATTCAGGATGCTCTTGGGAAAAAAAAAGCAGTATTTCAATAGTAATTTTTACTACTGAAGCAGTAGAGTGAAAGTTACTATTAGACCCTACAGGAATGTGTGTAGCAGATGTAAAAGCTGCTTTTTAGAGTTGAACCAGGAAGAAGAGGAACCATTCAATAATACTTGTACAGTGCCCCACTCAGCTTTCTGATTATTAATCTAAGGACCTTATGGTATTTGAAGTAAATCCCTGCTATGCAACTATGGAAAGAGACTGGCAGTTACAGTACACATGGTTAGTTCATTCCTGGCCAAGGGAGGAAGGCCAGATGACAGTGCAGAAGTGAGACAGCCTAGCCCTTTTAATGGGCTAGTGTTTGCATCCTGTGACAGAGAAGCAGCATCTCATGTTTCTCTCCAACCTGAGATTCTCTTCAGGAAACCCCTGGTTTCTTAGATTGCTTTGTATCATTCCTGCAGATGTTGCAATACAGGCAGGTGTCCTAAATCTGAATGACTTGACCAGGTCTTCTGTAAAAAAGATATTGTCTACCCCTATTACTCATTCATGAAATAATTTTCAATACAACTCTAATTGTACAGCTGTGAGAAACTTTATATTGTTAAATTTCTGTACAGTATTGAAGAACTGGAACAGGAGAAGTCTCTTATAACTGAAGCATCTGTAGTTAATTCTTGTCTTTAGAAACTGAGGAGAACGTGATCTTTGCATCCAGATTTGTTGATATGGAGGTGAATGTTGCTCTTGCTTTAATAACAGTTATTAAGTCTTGATTTCAGTAGGTAATCTGGATTAAAGGGAAAGGTGTAGAAAGATGTAGTTCCTTTATCATGTCTTACTTCATAACTTTATGTGAAATTAGATGGTGGAAGTTTCTTCTTAAATTAATTTGCTATGGCCCAAATAATATGTTGGCCCCCTCTTCAGTTAATCTAAAATAACTTGTGGACACAGAGAGTACATGCAGCTGTTTCTTTTTGTTTCGCTGTATTCGTTGTCCTGGCTTTTGAAGTCTTGTCCTATTTTTTTCCATTTGTAGGCTCTGTTTCTGCAGTTTAACCAGTTCTGCCTTTTTTTCGTTTCTGCAGTGAAGGGAAATTTCTTAAAAGCATTCTTCATGCTATCATGGAGAAGCAAAAAGAGTACCACCACATCTTTGTGAAGTCCTTTGTGGAGCTCAAGAAGAGAGGTGCAGGAGACAGAAGGAGGACCTGTCTGTTGCTAGATGTGGCACTTCAGCTCTACCGAAATCAGTGTTTTCAGTAGTTGCAGGGCCAGACAAGCTACTTCTGTTTGTTTCTAAAGGTTTCGTGTACAGTCAGTATTTTTTATTTGAGATGAAGTTAGGATGCTGAACAGTGTTTGGACTGCATCAGAATCCAGTATGATAGTGGAGTTGTGCAGTTGTACAGCCCTTGCTTGCAGTTAATCACACTTCTGTAACGTCTGCTCTGATGCTTCCCCAAAAGTTGTTCATTAGAAGATGAGTGGAAAGTTGCAACATGTTTTGTTTTTTCTGAATACGGAGAAGGGTAAACTGTGAATTCACCTTCATAGTTCTTACACATGTTATAACAATCTATAGATGAATTTCCAAGATAGTTACATATCAACAGTAATCACTGAATATAAGTATACAGTTTGAGATGCCTTGGACTTGCATTCTTAGTGGGCTGCAAAATGCTGTGTTCACAATCCAAATTCTACTGCCATTAGTTATTTGAAAATATGCTATGCTTTCAGAAACTGATGTCAAATTGTCATCTTAGGACTTGGTGGAACTTAAGAGACTGTGTGGTAGTCCTGTGGCATGAAGAAGGAGCACTGGAAGAGACAGAAATAGCTGACTGTCATGCTGGATAGTCACTCTTCCGTTTTTCTGAGGTATCTTTGACTTTATTGGATTAGGTGGGATCTCACCAAAGATGTGACACCCTGTTATTTGGTATAGATCATCCCAGGCATTGAGTATGCTTGGAGACCAATTGAAGTAAGTCTCTGGTGGTGTAATAAACAGGCACTCATAACTCATTTTTTAACTGGATGCTAGGTCTTCAAATATTCTTACTTTTAGTGTACAAATTTCTATTTGCTTTTTATATCTGAATACTAGAGAGAAACAAACATTTCTGAATGATACCTGTTTTTTCTTACTGTATGTCATAACAGTTTATTGTTACCTTCTTGCTTTTCTTTGAGCAAGTGCATTGCCTTTTTTTATTTTTTATGATCCTCTGTTTGGTTTTTTTGCTGATTTCCCTACGCCTTTTATTTCAGGAAATGCATAACCTAAATTTGGGCTCAGCCAGAGATAATCACATAGAAAACTTAAGTGTGGTAGCTGAAGTTCTGTAAAAATGAGTAGCTGGAAACCAGAGGTTTACCATTAAGTGCTTTAGGCCACTGTATGCGCTGGTGTTTGGCGTGCTTTTGATCTGTGTTGCTTTTTAGCAACCTCTTAAGAGTAATCTCAGAAGAAAAGTGTTATATCTATGTGAGAAGGAATTAGAGTGAGCAAATAAGAATATTTCATGTGAAGCCTGGAATGAAAAGAGCAAGTAGGTCGTGCAGTTTTATTCTTGAGGAGCAAAGAAACAAGCAAGTCCTCATGCTGCTTCTTCCTCTTCTAGAAATCTGGCTCCTATCTAGGTAGGAAACTGATGAAGAAGCAACATTGAGTGCATGTTAGTTTGGACTTAATTTAACTACAGTAACCAGTATTTTGAACAATGTGCATTCTTGCTGAACCCAGGACACTTGCTAACTGAAAGTACATCCTGTTTCTAGCCAGAGGCAAGATCTTAAAACACCGTTTGTGAATACTTTTTTTTTTTTTTCCCAAACACAAATATATCAACTTGAAAATATTTGTGTTTTCAGGTAATGTAGTTCTTCTCTTACTTAATCTTACTGTGGCCTACTTTTTAAATGAATTTCAGTGGTGTAAGTTTCACAGAGGAAAGCTGAAGCCTCTTTTCCAAGTTGAATGCTGAATCTGCTGTGATAGTATAAGTGAAAATAGGGAACCATTCACAGCCTTACCCACAGAAGGCTGAAGTCATAGATCCCAAGAACCTAAACAGAGGTCATGCTGGGTAAACTGGGAGCACCCTAACCAGTGTGGAAATACAAGACTGTGGTTTCATGAAGGATAAACTTGCTTCACTGGAGCAGTCAGGGTGAACTGAAAAGTCTTTCTTCTACTCAGGCGTTGCCCAAAATATAGATTGTTTTGAGACGCATATATTTAACTTGCTGGAAGTAAAACACTCTAGTGAAAGATTTACGTTATAGTAGTTAACATTTGTTCAAATGCTGTGATGATTGTCATAGTCTAAATAATAGATAACTCTTAGAAGGCCAGACATGCTGATGTCTTTCCATGAAGACTTCTAAAGCAGGTTTTATATTTCGGTATGCTTTGGACATCTTCTGCTACCTTCTCAGAGTACATGTTTGATTTGACTTAAAGCGAAGTGAGTCTTAAGGTATGACAGGTTTCTCCACGAAATGGCAAGCTTTGAAGATACAGAGGAATCAACAAGTATGGTCTAAACAAGAACTGGAGTGATATTAAGAAGATAAAAATGGAGTCTTGTGGAGACTTGATAAAACAAGTTTAACCTTCATTAATTTGGTAACTCTCTATTAAAGATCTAGTTCTTGTAATAAAAAGTGGTGCGGGGATAAGTGTGATTCAAATTCGTTTAGTTAAAATTATTCAGCATTTTGTGTAGGTGTCGTTGTGTCTATGAGCTCAGGCTTGCAAGTGTGAATTACTTAGCTTTGGGTTCCTGCTCATAACTGTCAGATTTCTCCCCGTCCTGGAAATTCCTGACCCATTAAATGAGGCTTTTTGGGGAGCTAAGAAGCATCAGCTGCTCAAAAGCAGATGCAGAACTACAGCAGTTCACATTGTGGCATGTTAAGCCAGAATTTGTTTTAGTGTGGGGATTTTTTTGTTGTTTTGTTGTTTCTTTGTTTTGTTTCAAATACCCTTTTCTGAAGCTTGTGACAACTTAGAAGTTGCCTCAGAAACAGCCCAAGTTTTCTGTGCATCTGCATATGGGTAGAGGTGTAGAGTTAGGTTTTATGATTACCTTGACTAAAGAAAGGACTGTATGCTTGTGAGTTGCATGTTCCCTGAGGAGCTACCAGCCTGAGGTTCAAGATGCTACTGCCTTGCTGCCAGAAATAGAGTAGGATGCTCTGCCCAAGTTTTAGCCAGTTCAGTTGAGCATTTTGGACGTCTTACAAACCCACCTTTATCAGTGGATTCAGCTAATAAAGTTAACTGTGAAAAGAAGCAGTTAAGGTTAGACCTTCATTATTGTAGCGGTAGCAAAACCATGTGGCAGAAGATAGTAATTATTGCTGGGTGTTGAGGTATGCTTTATTCAGCTTAACCTCAGGACAGATGTCTAGAGCTGTAACTGTAGCGAAAAGAACTGTTTGTGAAATTAGGTATAATTTGGGTGGCTTTGAGTGGTGTTTGCTGCTCACGTTCAAATACCATATTTCTATTACAGATGTATTGATTAAGAGGTCAAAACAGACATGAGTTCCAATTACTTGGGACTTTGGTACAGCTCGTTTATCATGGAAGAACTAATTCTACTCCCGTTAATAATGCTAGTAGCTAGTATTCGCCGTTTGCATAAAATCAGTGTCCTTTCAGCAGATAAAACTTTTAATCTTAATTGGAATGACGTATGGGGAATTTGTAAGGCTGCTTTCAGGCTACCAACCTGATTTGTAATAGAAGTACTGTAAATCATACTGTGGAAGGATGCTTAGTATGTAAAGGGCCTACACCAGCAGGTCTTAAATGGCCACTAACAAAAGATATAATGATGAAAAAAATCTATATTTCTGTGCCTTGATGATGTGTTAGTAATCTAAACAAGCCATAATCAAACCCAAACTTTTAGTAATGAAAACAGGCAAGTAATGATACCTTGGTACACAAGCTCTGTCATCACCAGGCTGTATATGATATGTGGGTTATAGAGAGTAATCAGGAGGGATCAAAATTCAGGAGATACTGGAATTGCAGTTGAACTGAGCATTGCCTTATGTTGGTAGAAGGAAACACTATAGAAGGCTTTACTGGTTCAGCAACCAGTGTCACAATCAGAGTAGAGCTAAGATTGCGAGATGTTAAGCAGATATCACATGGAATTTGAGGCTAGGTCTTGTTTCTGCCACAGAAGCTAAGCTTTTTCCAAACAAAAGTCTCTTAAGCCAACTGGCAAGTTTATTCTTGAAGTAACTTTAAAATGGCATGAGTGCATTTTTACACGAAAAGTATCTTGACTCTGAAAATTTCTGTACCTTACTGGTAGTCCTGTGTTTTTAACTGTTTTGTGGGTTGTTTGGTTTGGTTTGGTTTGGTTTTGTGTTGTTTGTGTTGTTTTTTGTTTTTTTTTTGTTTGGGTTTTTTTTTTGTTTTTTTTTTTTTTTGGTGGTGGGGGGATGAGTTGTTTTTTGGTTGTTTTGTTTGTTTGGGTTTTTTTTAATTGGTTGGTTGTTGTGGCGTTTTTTTGTTTTGTTTTGTTTTTTCTACCTTGAAAGTTAAAAATTACTCTAATAATTATGGGGAGAAACAAATGCTTGTATCTGCTTTTAATCCAAAGGATGTATGTGAGCTAAAATGTGTTGGGTATACCATGGTGTTGCAATCCATTGATAAAAGTTTTGGAGCTGATCATTCTAATCATTCTCTGCAGTGACAGTAAAGCCAAACTTACAGCAATAAATTGCTGTTTCAGTTCTCAAAACTTGCTGTATGGTTGAATACTCACCTTATGCATAGTAAGGTATCGCAATGCGGTAATTAGGCATTCTCTGAATTTAATATACTTGTGATATTTTTAAAAAGCTGAGTGTTCTTCTTTGTATTTATTGTCTGGATTTTCTTTGCAAGCATATAAAACATTTGCAATTCAATTTCTTTAAGGATTCAGAGATTATCAGTTTAGTTGGAAGTCTGACTGGTAGAACATGCACAAACAGTTTGATGGGGGATGGTGACTAGTTTACAGAAATAGGGAGAGAATGCAAAACCATGGCAAACAGTCACCAAAACCAAGAATAAATCTGACAAATGTTACAAATTCCAACTGAGGCCTAAACAGACTCTAGCTTAGGTTTTTATAGGGGACTCCAAATTTGAATTGACATATTTGAGTTTTTGAACAGAGTTGAAACTCAAACTCAGTAAGTGTTGAAGCATAGCATATTTTTAGTAGCTTAAGAATGTTTCTTACGTCACTTGCTTTGAAATTAGTTTTTACACTTTATATGAAAATAGTGCAAATTGCACATGCCTGTTAGTCTGACACATTAGGAAGCTTTCATCTTGAGGTATCGGTGTCTTCAGGCAGTTTTCATCCTTAGAACTTATGCTAAGTTTGTGTTCAGATTTAAGATCTATCTGGGAGTTAAATTTCACTTGAGGGAAAAAAAAAACTATTTTGTTGAGCTATACTAGCTATGGGCAGTGGAAGTAGTCTCACAAAGTAAGCTCATGTTAGCCGCTTCGCGGCAGTTGTCCCTGCGTGCAGTATTAATCAAGGTAGCTCCCTTCAGTTAAAGGAGGAAAACTTGCTTAAGCTATCTCTGTGGGTAAGTGTCCCCATGGGTATTTGAAGGAGCAGCTTAAACCTTGGTGCTGTTTCTGTGCTGCAGTAACTTATTCTCAGGTCTCTGCCTCTTTCTCAGATGGCTAGTGTGATTTCATGTCACTGGATGAGCTTAATGATCCAGACAGCTTTTTGAAAATCCTCAGAAAATTCTCTAGCATCAGTTAAAATATTTGAACACAATGAAGAAATATTTCTGTCCAAGAAAAATTACTGTATTAGTGTCCAGGAGAACTGGTTGTCTGACTGACAAAATATAAGAATCTATCAAAACCAGGTAAAAACCAAAAAGGCGGAAAATGCTTCTGGCTTTGTTTACTGTACAGAAGTTGGGTCACTTGCAGAGTCTGCATTAGTAATAAAATAGCTCTACTTGCAGGAGTTTTGAGAATAAAAGTCTTCAATTGGACCAGATCAGTTTTTCAGTGTATCTTGTCTTCAGAATTGATTTCTGAATAATGTATAAATTGTATTTGAATAATGTATAAAGTCAGCTCTAGAGTATCTTAATTTCTCTTTTATAAGTGTTACTACTTACCCTGTTGAGTAGGTATTGTCAGTTGCTTATTCCAAAGCATATAAAAGTTGGTGAAAGTGAACAGGTTTCCACTGTTTGTGCAGCACCTTGGGGAAAAAAAACTTCCGTGGAGTTGAGAGATAAGAATTTAAGACTTCCCCTTACATGTGAGTATTTGGGGAGTATTAAGAACGGCACACATTCTTCTCTACTATTAGTTGCTTCCCTGCAGAAGGGGTTCTGAACCAACAGACCCAAAACTTAGTGGATTCTGGGTGGTACAGACAACTGGAAAGATTTAGGTTTGGCTACCTGATGAGACTGCTCCAGTACCAGAAGTGGGAAACATCTTGTCTGGAAAAACTTAATCTTCCGACCTTGGTTGGTCCTGTGACTGAACTAGAGCTATTTTTCCATATGTCTGACCACTGTCATTTTGTTCCATCTTGGAACTAGTATCCCCTCTCTGAGAAGCAGGTTTTTTTACCTTTGCTTTTTTTCCCCCCTCTACTCTTAATTGTAGGCAGGTAAACCAGTTGGTTCATTTACTTCGTCTGTCATTCTAATGCTTGAAGTTTTTTTCTTATGGAAACAGTTGACATTATTTGAGGAATACTGTTCCCAAGGTGGTTTAAACAAAGCATCTCTTCCAGAGAGGTAAATGGGTTGGGGCAGAAACATTATGAAAATTTTAGAGCATACACTGCAACTTCACAATGCAACCAGAATGTCAGGGTCTGAACGAGAGTCATGGTGTTTGAAGTGTTGAATAATCATGATACCTCTTGAAAATGATAATGCTTCTGGGAGGGACTATACATTTAATTCCGTACCTGAACAACTAGTTCACACAAGCAAGTCTCAGGGATATCTTGAAGTAGTGACTGTATTTAATTCATGTCTTTGGCCTGAGGCTGAGCTCCAGTTAGAGGTTCATTTGGTTTAATACGGTTGGAAAGATTGTATTATTAGCTTTCCCATTCATCAGACATGTAACAAAAGTTGAAGCAGAAATCAAAACTTGAAGCTGAAGGTGCTGAAAGAAAACTAAATTCTACCAAAACCCAACGCTTTCGTACCTATCATATCAAGCTCAATTACTACTGCTAATTGAACTTTCTTCAGTTCCTCATTGCATGGTTGCTTTATAGGAAAGCTTTACAGGCAGTAAGTGTGCAGTTTCTTCATCCCCTGCTAAAGTAAGGTTTCCTGTTCCTTAACTTTCTTAGCAGCATCACTTTGGTTTGCCTTTTTCTGGAGCCATGCTTAAAGAAATTGTTGAAGAAAATGTCCAGGAGGCACTTTCTCCTGGTTTATCTGATAAGGGCAGAAACAGAAAGGAAGTTTCATGTTCACAGTCCTTGATAGATGTGAAGATTTTAAAATGCTTCATTTCCAGTGACTTGTCCTGGTTAACCTTTCTTTCTTCTGTTGGAATGGGTTTATTCAAAGATCTGCACATCCTTCAAAGAGAGTCTTTACTGGAAAAAGTGCCTATGTGCATATAAAACTCCTGCCTCTCTAGTTTATCAAGTGCTTTAAGAAGTATGACATTAAGAAGTAGAATTAAGCAGTTACATTAATACATTACACAAATGCATTAATACATGCATTAATTAGAAAAACTAATTTGAACAGACTAGTGAGAGGCTGCACAGACATGGTGGTTTTGTGGACTGTTGCATTTCAGGAAGCGTGCAAGGCAGTTACTGACACAGCACTGGCAGTTAATGGAAGCAAACTAAAAGTGAGCTCTGTACTTCCAAGAGGTTGTATATTGAGACAGCGTTAGAATCCAGAGTGTGATATTAGAACGTGAAGACACTATTTCTTGAAGAGTAGGTTCCCTCATTTTTCTCTTTCTAGCTAAATCTTGCATTAGACATCCCCAGAGTTCATGTTTATGTCAAATATCTGTGCATATAAATACTTAGCTGTTCAAAGACAGTACCTTCTCCAGTTAAGAGGAAAAAAAAAGGCCTTTTTGCATGCTTCCTATCTTCTTGTTAGCATCTGCAGAGAGACCACAGTTGACAGTATTTTCCTACTTAAAGATGAAGGAGCAGAAAATTGAAAAAGCAGAGGAAGTTGGCATTGCTCTTGCTCCTTGCAGTTCTGTCATCTTAAAGGTAGCCAGCCTTCAAAGCAAAATTTCTATCTCAAAATAGACTCCACTAAGTGAAGAGGGATTCAAACAGGTTACTTGGTTTATTTGGTAGGAATAAGTTTGAACTTCTTGGTATTTAATTGTTGGGTTGATTTTGTGGATGCTTCTCATCAACTGCCTGATAAATCAGGGTGAGGGGTGGGTTGGTTATCTGTTACTCAGCTGTCATAGTCTTCTTCTGTTGTGCCCCTTGGAGTATATACATTTTACAGATTGATGATCTGGGGACTACAGACAAATAATTGTTGTACTTAATCCTGTTCTATTCTAGAATGCTGTGATACAGCTGTAGCTTTAGAGTGCAAAGTCATATAGACAAGGAAACATGCAAGCCTGTCTCCTTATTTAAATGACTGAGATTGTGTGATCTAATGATCCTTTTTCCTCCTTTCCAGTTAATACAATTGCTTTCTGATAGCTTTAGAACTGAAGGGTATTACTGAAATGACTGGTTAAGTGTAGAATGCTAAGAAATATTCTTAAGCTGCTAAATTGAGCTCTGTCTTGACTATACAAATGGTTTCATAATTACATGGTGTTCCAGAGTTCTTCCAGTAGCTTCCTTTTTTTTTTTTTTTTTTTTTTTTTGGGGCGGGTGTAAGAGCATGACAATGTTCGAAGTGCAAGACACAGACTTTTTATGAAGAGGTAGTGGATCTGCTATGTCCAGTATCCGTTCTAGAATGGCTAGAGAAATGTTTTGGTTTGTTCTGGGCTTTTTTTCAGACAGGAAAGGAAATCCACCAGAAGTTTGAGTTTCCATCTCAGGTTTTATAGTTTGCATCTCTTTAAGCAATTGAACTTCTTACTTCAATGTCTTGGTTGAAGTTTAATGGCTTCTATTGTTTCAAATACTATCAAATAACTGAAAGATAGGGTGCTTTGTGGCTTTAACCTCCTGTACTTTGTTGTCGTCTTCCTCTGCCCCTGTTGGTTGTCATAAATGAGTCAAAATGAAATAGTCTTGGCACTAGATGAAGCTGAATACAGTATTCATTCCAGAGTCACGTGTTATGTCAATCTGAAAAGTAGACTAAGAGCATGATTGAGGTTTAGGATGCAAGCAGTCTGTACAACATGTGATACTGAAAAATAAGTTTGAGCTAGAGCAGAGTCAGGTCAGGCTAGTTGGGAATCACTGGAAAGTCAAGTTTGGGCAGGATCAGAGCCCTAACTCAGTCTGAGGAATACTGGTCAGCAAAAAAGTGCATGCTAGGCTTTTTACACCAAATAGCGTGACAGACCACAGCGTCCTAAAGCAGCTCCTAGTTTCATGGGCTGGTGGCTTAGCTGAGGAGTGGTGAAACTGGAATAGGTTTCCCAGAGAAGCTGTGGCTGCCCCATCCTAGGCAGTGTTCAAGGCCAGGTTGGATGGGGGTTTGAGCAACCTGGTCTAGTGGAAGGTGTCTCTGCCTATGTCAGGGGGGTTGGAACTAGATGGTTTTTAAGGTGCCTTCCAACCCAAACCATTCTGTGAATGAAGCAAAGACCTGTACCCAGGGAAGTTTTCTTAGAAAAGTTCTCATAGCTAGGAATTGAGTTTTTCTTTTCTGTTGGAAAACAGAGGAAGGTAAAGTGACATCGTAACTGCTGCTCAAAGTCGATGGGGCGGTAGGTCTAAGTGGGAGCAGACAGTAGATGTTTTGTCTGCTGCATGCTGTGGTACAGATATCCAAATCAGCTTTCTTAGAGCATTTTGGAAAATGCATTGGTTTGTGTTTCATTCCAAGATGTTGTGGCTAGACTACCTGAGATAGACCAGCAGAGATGCCACACCACTTCTATGCTGTATAAGTGTGTGCATACATAAAGGGTTACTGTGTACTCTTGGTGAATTAAGGAATAGCTATACAAATGACAAAAAAAAAAAAAAGAACCAGGCATGGGAAAAGAGGAAACTGGTACTTACTTTGGCCATTGCTCAAGTTTAGAGGGAAGGTCAGAGAAATGTTTTGTGTACTGCGGTCCAGCCTTGTCATGTCTTCGGAGATCTTAAAAAAGCTTTTTAGGTGCTTCAGAGATTAAGAAGATTGGTTAACCAAGCTGTAACAGTGTGTGTATATATATGCTTTAGTTGCGTACCACCACTTTAAGTAGTGAAATTTGCTCCAGAGTGTTGTGCAGCAATTGAGTATTTAGGACTGAACTTTCAAATCTGGATTCTGAAAGCAGCTTTGACTTCTGTTAATTTCCCAAATCCCTGTTTGAGAGCCAAAATGGAATTGCCAATCTCTCACTGAAAACAAGTTGTTAGCTTCTATTTCAGGATTTGGAATTTTCTTTAAGAAATTGTAGATAATTCGGTAAGAAAAAGTCACAAATTACTCAAAACACTGTGTGAAACATATATTTAGTACCTGCTGCTTAAGCTCCATTACTCCTCAATTACTATTGGCCTTTGTTATTGACATCTCCATATTTAGTTGCTAAGTTAAGACTGAAGACTGAAAAATTCAGCTTAAGTTGTTCTTTTAAAGATAGTGAAAATGCTGCTGTTCACTCAGATTACTGTACTGGGGTTTCCCCTACACCCACTATGTTTATG
This sequence comes from Coracopsis vasa, assembly GCA_026283785.1. Classification (NCBI taxonomy): domain Eukaryota; kingdom Metazoa; phylum Chordata; class Aves; order Psittaciformes; family Psittacidae; genus Coracopsis; species Coracopsis vasa. The sequence goes on from JANHGB010070387.1 coordinate 67,946, forward strand.
TCATTCTAGTGACATAAATAAGCATAGCTGAATGTTTGTAATGACAGGTAATGTAGTTATAGGCTTAACTTGTCATGAGTGTGAAAGGTGCATTTCAGTACAGTTAGACACAATCCTTTATTCCTGTTGTTTGTAGAAAGACTAGAAAGTTTACAGGTTTGTGTATTTGCAGTGGTGCCAAACAGATTAACCTTGTGGTGTGAATGGTTTTGGTAGTCCATGTTTGCAGAAAATCTGTGTAGGGAAGGAAGCAGCTTTCAATGTCAGGAGTGAAAAGATGTTCTATTAGATATGGAAACCACTGAAGAGTCTCAAAATTTATTGGTAACAGAAGTCTGTGGAGAGACCTGCTTTGCTGCACATTGGGTCAATTATTTCCTAACTACTCTTTCCTTGTGTTCCTTTTGCTTGCTTAAGGTCACAGAAATGGTTTAGGTAAGTTGAAAGATGGCTCATTATATATTTGCAGGGAGAAAATAAAATAGAACCTGGCCTCTTGATTTCTCAGTCTTCTGACAAAGTGGAGTTAATCAGTGATGGCAAAGATGGACATTAACATGGAGATGCTCTAATTTCTATGTAAATAGTCCTAGCATTTTGTGCTTAACAGCTAGCAGGTGGTGTGACTCCAGAGATGCTGAGATTACTGCTGATGAAAAGGATTGGTGGGTCTCCCCTGCTTACCTTGTACAGGCACCTGTGTTGGATTCGCTGCACTTCCCCCAACCCCCAGATTATTTGTCAGCTGGAGAGGGTTTCATTTTTCCCTGGGGGCAGAGGGGGGAGAAAAGAGGTAACTCAATCTGATAAGTGCTAAAGCCCCTGCAGAAAAGGAACTGAGACCTTCTTCCTAGGGTTGCAGTAACAGCCTGTTAGATCAGTTGCTACCAGGACTGAAAGAGGTGTGTTTTCTTAAGCAATATGACCCAAAGATATGTCCCAAAATCTATATGGCCTTGTTTTGGTTTTGCTGGGTCAGCCTTCAATAAAGATGAGCAAGCAGATCTGGCAGACTGCTGTAGGCAGCTGCACTAGCTAGTATGGAATAAGGGAACAGATCTAGTTTGTAGGAGAGGAATGGTCTCAAAAGAATATTTGGTTGCCTCCAGTTACTCATGAAACTACAGCCATTATAGCTGCGGTTAGATATCTAGCAAAAGATTAATCAGCTTTCAGACTTCGGAAGGGATTTTTTTGAAAACTGACTTCTGGAATCCTGCTGTTCTGTTTGAGAAATGTTTGTTTGCTGGGAGGAGGGTGGTTTAATTTTCTTACGTAAATCTCTCTGATTCTTTTCTTAGCATTTAAGTGTTCCAGAATGAGAAAAATGCATGTTATCTTCTCTTGGATAATTGTTTCTCATCTAGTAACTTAGCTTTACTGTAGTACAGTTCATTCAATATTTCTTTATAGAAGAACATTAATGAGGTAAATACTATACCTGATGATTTGCAGTGTTTTCTTGTAGCTACATGAAGAGTTGATAGTTTGAAAATGGCTATCATATTAAAAGTTAACTAAGCCCTTTTATGAAACCCTGCTTAGGCAGCTGGATTGTGCTTTCATAGTTCTACTTTCTGCATGTAGATCAACCTTTGGGTCAGTAGATACAAACCTTGGATATTATTTCAAGTTAAATGACAATACAAATAAAGAGATGCTGTTGCCTAAAGTTTCCCATTCTGTGGGGTTTTTTCAGCATCCTGATGCTTTCAGTTCTTCAGAGGAGACTGAGATGTTTCTTGCTTATCACATTAACACAATCATTTACATGTATGTGTATGTATGAAATTACAAAAACTCATGTGATAGGAAATAAGTTTGGGGGATGGAAGAGGTGAGGTTGTAGTAGCTATAAAATTTGAGACATGTTTGTAGAATTGCTGTATCAGTACCATAGGTAACAAATATTAGCAGCTGTTTACCCAATAAACCTTTTCAATACTGTGAATGCAGTGTTTGTAAAACTGCAAGCTCTTTAGACATCTGTATGGCTTTTGGCAATGTTGGTTTTGGTCTGTTGTTGCAAAATGTATAGTGCAGGCAACTTCTTGTGGGTGACTGAATGAAAGATATTGAGAAACCTGTGAAATGCCTTAATGCTTGCTGTGACTATAGCTGAGAGGGACTATGGACTTGTCTGCATGACTACAACATTTTGCAGGTTTCTGGAAAATGTTGAGATGAGCACACCTCACTGGATGGTGTGCTGTAATCTGACTAATTGGTCTATCAATTAGTGGTAAATTAGGAGTAGATTAATTTCTTCATATAAATAAAGGAGATGAATCCATCCTGAGGCCTTTGAGGAAGTGATACATACACATGGATGTGAGCAGTTCTTCTAGATACTTGCATGCTTCCTTTGAAACACCTGTGACGTTTTGGCAAGGTCATGATACTGAGGTCTTTATTACAGAAAGTCTTAATCTGTGCTTGCCTTTTTTTCTAAATTACTGATCCATGGGATGTTAAAAAACCTCCATTTTAAAAACTGTCAAAGTCTGTACTGTCTTGCCTGAAACTAGGCTAGGTTACACATGAATAATGATTTGTCTTGAAGTGTTAAAAAGTCCTGGTAACAAGAAGACCGTGGGGGTACTTGATTTGTACTAGGTGAAAAAGTAGTGTTCTTCAGCAGTTACTGTGTTGTGAATAAATATCCATTGTTTCCATACTGGGTAATAATTAAAGCAACATCCTGCTTAGGTTGTACCTGGTTGTAGTGTTGTGTCTTCTGCATTTATCAGTTGGTATCAGTATTCAACTGTTCATGACATGTTATATGTGCAGTCCTATAGTGGCTGTAGTAATGCAAAAGCAGTTGTCTTGTTGATCAAAATGGTGAATAATTATTGTGTGTTTTAGGTATTGAGGGCGATTTATCTCTTGCATCATGCGTGAATACAAGCTAGTGGTTCTTGGTTCTGGAGGTGTTGGAAAGTCTGCTCTGGTAAGTACTCTGTGGGGCAGGTCAAGTACACTTTCTTAGGCTTCTCGTGTCTTTTTTTTTTTCACTAATACACTCCCTACTAACCCGTATTTCTTTTATGTAAGTTTGCACAAATAGAATTACTTGTGCATATACATGATCATGTAATGTGCACAAACATAATTAAAAAAATAAAAAATTATTTGCTGGGAGTTCCTGGCTAGAATAAATACATCCTTTACTGGGTGTATCCACATCCACTGCTGTGTTCTCGCATGCTGCTATTATTGTATGGTCTTGGTTTGATGGTGCTTGGTCAGGTCTTTGCCTGTCAGCACAGTGAAGTACATTCCCACAACATTACAAAGGTCTCTGCCTTTGCTAGGTAACCCAGACGTGGGTTCGTGGGAAATCATGCTGCATCATGAAACTCATATGATGAACTGGTTTGCTTGTGTCTGGCATTGGTAACTCCTGTCTGTAGAAAGGTCTTCAGGGTGCTGTTTGCCTAATGTTTGATAGCAGTCTCTTAAGTATTTTTTTATGTAATTACAAATAAATATTTGTGTATTTATAGAAAGCTTAACATTTTTTCCTGCAAGGAGGTATATAGCTGTGGCTAGTAGGTGATTGTAAACCAAAGAGCTCATGCATTTTAGTTAAATGATCACAGAGAAGTTTAATCTGGCCTAGACTAGCACTGAAAAAGTTCACAGAATATGATGGTCTCAGCCCACTTAAAAACTTTACATACTTCAGTTTGTGCACCTTATCATAAAGTAAGGTCTAGAGGTCCACTCCATCAGGTAAGAACTGTTCTCTTACAATGGGGTTCCTAAAGGAAAACCTAAATGAAAAGTCATGTTAGATTGTGAAAGAACTTTACCCATCACCTCTAAATTCTTTATCTTACTGCAGCATTTTTGGATTTGAACCTGTCTCCTCTGACGTGGCCACTGAGTCCTAAAGTTCCATTTGACTTGTGCTAAAAGCTTCCTATGTGCTACGTACACAGGTTTATCCTACTGAGTCTAGTAAATGCTGGCAGTTTTTTCTCACTAATTCATGTACTGGAAGATAAGTAGCAGAAGATGCAGTAGGTATAAATGCAAATATAAAACCCATGCAGCTGTATAGTATTCTATTCAACTAACAACTAATAACAATTCCAAGAGTTAGACAAACCTTAAATCAATGGATGCTTTAATTCTTTTGCTCTCAGAATAAAGGAAGGTGTAGCATTGCTTCATCTAACAGTACTTGATTAAATAGGCATATACATTTAACTTTCTGTTGACTTCTTTGTGATGTCAGTCACTTAATTTGCTTTGACAAATGTAAAGGATAGCTCAGTATACAGCTAGAACAGTAATTTGTGTACAATGTTTACAAAATGTCACTGTCAGAAGAGTCTTACAAGAACTTTTGTGTTACAGACTGTACAGTTTGTTCAAGGAATATTTGTTGAAAAATACGATCCTACGATAGAAGACTCCTACAGAAAGGTATGCAAAAGACCTCTCTAGTGTTATAGAAGCTTAAAACTGCAGTATTTGTCAGATATTTGAGTCATTGCTTGAAAAAGGGTATGCTTAGTAATGCCACATAATACCAGGTAACTTTAGAAGTTTGAAATGTAAAGATACTCTTAAAGTCTGTCTAAAAGGAGTAATTCAAGACTAGCTTTTTTATGTTAAGCGTAATACCTTATTAGCTAGTCAGTAAAAAATGGTAATTTCATTGTCAGAATTGGGAGCATTGTTTTTAAAAGGGAAAACAAAAAAAACCCCACTAAAATATGCTACCAGTTTTTTAAATAATATTTATTATTAGTTTATATTTGTTAGTAAATGAAGGTAGGCTTGGATTTGGAGGTTCTAAGCTTCTTTGCTACTAGGAAAATCTGCTAAAAACATCTTCACGCTCACCTTTAGAATACTGGAAGCATCATACAGTATTCCTAACAATTTGACTGATAGCTTGATACACTTCCATTAGGTAGGTTGCTGTTTTATTAATAAGTTAACACAAACCTATCATAAATGAACAAACACTTACTGTGGCCTTTTTGTCTTCCCCTCTTCAGCATGACAGGCTGAAAGGTCTGACTTTGCTTGCATCATCTTGAATCTCCATATTGCTCACTTTTCAGTTTCAGCTGAGACCATGATTAATATTCCAGGCTAAGACAGTTTACATCTGGATGGCTACCAAGAGAGTTAACCATTTGGTGAAGCAGATGACTTTTCAGCTGTGTTGGTTTCTTAATCTTTCTTTTTCTAGCTGAATTACTTTTCAGATGCATTGGTACTGTGATGTAGCTCAGCACGTGGCCACCACAAAAATGCCAGTGTGTATACAAGGGAGGCAAGAGGCACAAACCCGAACTGGGAATGGGCAAAAACTGCAGGACTTCCTCTTTTAGCACTGAATGACATTTATATTGGAGTAAAAAGGCTGTATTAAAGCCATTGCAGCCTGTATTCTGTTCAGAATCTTTTCTGAGCAGAAGAGGAATTAGTGAGGGCAAAATGATAATTTCACACTTCTTGTCTTTGACCTCATCAAAATCTGTATGCTGGAAAAATCTTGGTCTGTCTTAGGCACATGGGCTTCCAGCCAAAACTAGAAATCCTATTAAAGAGACAACAGCAAAAACAAATTCTATGTAGCCTCTTACTTTTTCTGCATTAGAAGAGTAGAAATTTTGGACCCTATCCCAGTATTTGGTACAGGTCTTTTCTGGGTCAGGCACAGTAAATGACTCTAGAAATATTCACATGCTGTACTAAAGTGAAATGTTTCCTTTGTTATACATGTACATTCTTCAGGTCATACTAGAATCATGGTGTTTGTTGGGTGAATTTTGCCGAAGACTGTTTCCATGGAGCCTAAAAATGTAACATCTTAAGAAATTTTGTCTTCTGATATTTATTCTGTTGGGTTTTTTTGGGTTTTTTTTTTGTTTGTTTTTTGTTTTTTTTTTTTTTTTTAGCAAA
>JANHGB010070388.1:0-34710 GCA_026283785.1 Coracopsis vasa
CAACAGTCCATTTGCATTTAGTTGTTTATAGCTTAATCAAAAGCATCTGGTAGGAAGCCCCAGTTTTGAACTTCTCTGTAGAAAACTGAACAGTTATAATTCCTGGTGACAGTCACTTATGCCTATATATGTAGGCTTTCTCTATACACCTATGTGGTACTGACTCTCCAGTATTAGAAAAAAAAAAAATTACCCGTGGAGGAGAAAATCTCTACACTTTCAGGTTCATCTGAAAGATGTGTTCATTTATGTAGATGCTTCACATAGTGCTATTCCAGCCTCAAGTGTGTAATTACAGGATGGGCTTATTGAAGGGGGAGCAGAAAGTTAAGGGAAGAAAACTGTCTTTCTATCCACCTTGGCTTCACTGTGCCTTGTGTCTCTCTCTGTTACACTTTGAAATCTTTACAAATTTTAGTACAGAATGTTCCAGTGACAAAACACAATTATATACCCCCTGGGTAAGATGTACATACACTACTGCTGTTACTTTAGTAATTTCTGTTAGAAATATTTACTGCTAAGAAGGAAAAAGAAAATTTAGACTGGACAGCAACTGTTTTAATAACAAACCCCCACATGCTCTAATCACTGAAATCTTTGGTGTACTCGTAAGTCTTAATATGTTAGCCTTAATTGCCCAGCAAGATGTTACTAGCATATTACTCATTTTATGATTATTGATGATTGTTTATGCAGAGCTGCTGCCCTGGCAGAGTATAGATCTTATCTGATTAGCATCCTTATTGTGATAACTGCATATAAATATACGCCTCAAAGTTATATGCTGTGTCATAATCATCTTGATACATGATATGCATTTTTATTTCAAAGAGCAACAAGTTTCCTATGAACAGAGAACACAGATTTCCTTTAAGCACCTTAAAAATGCCTGAAGAACCAACAAAACATTGAGGTTTTATGGTAAGCAAAATAATTAAACCATTTAAATAATAATAAAAAAATAAATTACGATAATTTAACTTTCTTTGTTGAATGGGTCCTGAAAGAGGACAAATGGAAGTATGTAGGGAAAGGTTATTGGTGATGTTTTGCCACAGACTTCAGTATGACTAGTCCTCCACTCTATTTTTATTATTTCCATTACTAATTTATTTATGTGTGTCAATGAAGAACCCCTTAAGTACACTGGAGTATATAATTTTTATAATAATAACAACAGCAATAACAACAATAATATTTTCCCCCAAGATCTACATCATATTCAGATGCACAAGTAAAATAATGTGAATTTGCATTAATGGAAAATGTGCATATCACATGTACTGATCACTGGAAGAATGAGTTATTCTGTCTCTTGATAGTCACTGTAAGATTCAAAGCAGCCACAAGAACATTATGTGACCTCTACTGGAGAACACAATTCTCTCTTATTCGTTGCTGTCGCTTTCACAGCTTTTCCTTCTTATCAGTCCTGGTTATAAATTTGTTATGTTATTAACAGCCGTCTTTCTTGGTCTTGCATTCCAGGACAGTCATCACCAGCTTTGTTTTAGCTGCATTGGGCCTCATCTTTCACACTCTTCCTAAGTACTAAATTTAAGAAGTTTTCAAATTCTATTGTGAAAGATTACATAATTTCTCACACTACACTTTCATGCTTTAAGTTCCTCTGTAAGACCTAAGAACACTTGCAAGTGTGTATACCATTCAAGTCATACTCAACTTGTTTCTATAGCTTTTCCTGAAAAAAGATGATGATTACAGTTTCATATTGAAAGAAAAGAGTAGTTTCCTCACATAAGAGTTCAAATTCCCTTGGGAATTTGCTTAGAACAAGAAGTACATTTCACAATATTTAGTTCACGTTTTTTATTAATAGCATTCAATTTTTATTTTATGATGTTATAATTTAAGTTTGTTTTATTTTTATTAATAGTATTTAAAGATATTATTAATAATAATAGCTTTAAATATATATAATAAATAATTGCTCTATTATTATTAATAAAGCTATTAGTACAACTTTTCATTTTCATTACCTTTCTCCCAATTTCTTTTCCACTTCCTGCATCATACTATGTCATCACTGCTTTCAGTGAAGGTCAACTCCTCCCTATTTAATCAATTTCTTCAGTGTAAAAGCAGAGACATTTGTCTACTGCATGGAAGGTTCCCAGGCGATCAAACCATGCAGTTCACTGAATAAGCCAAAGACTGCTCCCCTAGAGACCACAGTTCTAACTCTCACTGTTCACTATCACAGCCTTCCCCTCAACACTGAGCTTAATCACTGCACCCAAACTTGCCACTCATGGCAACAGCTGGCCTCCAGTTCTCCCCTGCTTGAGCAGCAAGGCAAGTAGGTGCCTGGTTGGATTCAAAAGCTGTTTCCAAATGCAGCTTATGAACTTCATGGGTTGCCTGAAGAATGCTACCATCCTAAAAGATGGTTGAAATCTGCCATGAAAACAAAGGCCTACCTGCAGGAGACTTCTTCCAGTAGCTCCTAATAAGTCACATCAACTACCTCCCCAAGGACAGGTGGTCCATACCAGACCTCAACCCTCTGTCTGTTCCTTCCTGCTCCGACCTTGAACCAAACAGGATCTGCACATGTCCAGTTTCACTGTGGAGCTCTGCAAAGCCAAAGATCTAACTAACCAAGGGCACAACTCCTACTCCTCCTTTTCCATGTCTGTCCTTTCCAATATGGCACGTAAGATGCATTGCCTCAGTGATGTAATCCGCCTGCCAAATCCACAAGAAGTATTACACCACATCAAAACACATTCATATTACATATTACATACTACTTTCTGAGGCAGTCAGAAATTCTATAAACACAGTTGATTCCTCCCTTTGATACAGTCTAGACTAGTACGCTTTTTAAAATGCCTTTTACAGAAATATGAATCTAGGATTTCCTGCTCAAGCTGAAGAGCAGCCAGAAAAGAGGCTAGCCAAAATCAGGATACCCTCACAGACCAAATTCTGGCAACCACAGTCCACTCCCTCATGGAAAAGGGAGTCCATGTCCCTAAGCACTACATCTACGTGTGTTTTAAGTACCGCCAGGGATAGGGACTCAACCATTTCCCTGAGCAGCCGGTTCCAATGCTTGGGACATCCCATCTGACACCATAGACTTGTGTGTGCCTAGGTGCTGCAGCTTGGTCACTGACCATTTCTGCTTGGATTATGGGGGCTTTGTTCTGCTCCCCATCCCTGTCTTCCAGCTCAGAGGGCTGGGTACCTGGAGAACAAATGGTCTTACTATTAAAGACAGAAGCAAAGAAGGCATTAAGTACCTCAGCCTTCTCCTCACCCTTTGTCACTATGTTTTCCCCTGTATCCAGTAAAGGATGGAGATTCTCCTTAGCTCTCCTCTTGCTGTTCATGTATTTATAGAAACATTTTTTATTGTCTTTTAGGGCAGTAGTCAGGTTAAGTTCTAGTTGGGCTTTGGCCCTGCAAATTTTCTTCCTGCATAAACTCACAACATCCTTGCAGTCCTTCTGAGTGGCCTGCCCCTTCTTCCAAAGGTCAAACGCTTTCTTTTGACAGTTTTGCTATTTTTTCTTTTTTTTTTTTGGGAACTCCAGCAGCAGCTCTCTGTTCAGCCAGGCTGGTCTTCCCTGCCAGCTTGTCTGTCAGCACATGGAGACAACTTGCTCCTACACATTTAAGGTTTCCTTCCTGAATAATGTCCAGCCTTCCTGAACTCCTTTGCCCTTCAGGACTGCCTCCCACTGCTGAAATAAGCACATTATTTTTCATAACTTCTTTAGCAATAATTTTGAGTGTCTAGGTAAGCACTGACACTTTCAATAGCTTAAAACATTTTTCTGCATTAGCATTAAAAAATACTATTTTTAATAATCTAGGAGATTCAGATTTTGTTCTAAGATATATAATAAGAAAAAGCTCAGCTTTAATTACATGTTACAGTAGAAACATGGGATCTCCAGGTTCAGGTTTGATGTTATTTTTATAATATAGCAGATACAACATCCTCTAGAAAAAGAGTGGCTTTCTAATATGTATTTTATGAAATATAGGGTCATCAATTTCTAACTTAGCCTAGTTTTAAAAATTTTTTTATAGTTCTCGTAAGCATCTCGACAGAACAAAGACACCTGATCCTGATTTTAAAAAACGCTCTCTGAAATAGAATTTTTTTTACATTTCAGAAATTTGAACTTACCAACTATAACATCTGGCTCCATTCATAATTCATAAGGCTGAATGAGTCCTTTCACATTCTTTCCAGAGGTACAAAATAAGGTAATGTATTTATTACATCTAAAGGCAGATGTAGAATCTAAAACCCTCACTAAATTCCTAATTCAGAGGGGCCCACAATATTTAAGAGGTTATCAATACATTTGTCAGTGAGAGAAGGCATCTTATACATACATTAAACTTTCTACAATGAATAAGTATCTCATCTGTGTTCTGCTAATTAGTTGGGGAGTGAGGAAGAACATTATTTTTCAAGGAATATTAACAAGACACTGTTAACTCTAATCTTTAGACCTCAATTAGTATCACCAAATGTAAATGTCATATATAACACTGAATTAAGAATTGTTTTGGAAATACTCTCTCAGCAGAAATACCGGCATGTTGCTTGAAAAAATGAAAAGAAGTTTTTGCAGACCAAGTTACTTCTGTATATTATACATTGGAAAAAACAAAAAAAAAAGAGGAAGGTCAACTAACACAATTCATACAAAGACAGAAGTGTTAGAATGCATAAAAATATAGTCTCAGCTAGCAAGTACTTGGCCACCACTCAATATACCAGTTATTTATGATCCATATGTATATTTTTAAACAAGATCAGATTAAGGGGCTAAAACCTTGTGAGATTCAAGTAGCTTTCCCACTTTTAACTCTCAAACAGATTACTTTCTGATTGCTCATGATTAGTTGATTGATAAGGAAAGTCAGATGGTTTTGGAAAGGTGGTAAATTTACAGACTAGGTCAGATTAATACTTTAAGACTGTATTCTGTCTTAAAGAGTTGACAGTAGCAGATGCTTAGGGAAAGAGTGCAAAAAGCAGGAGACAGGTACTCTCCCAAATTGTAGCAATTGGTCTTTAAGGGACTTTTTGAGCTGCACATTACATGAAAACTACTGTCAAATAGTACAAGTTGCATAAACCACAACCCATTATCAGCTTTTGCTCAAAAAACTAACAGCACTTTACTTTCACCATTACTCCTTCCTTTCCTCTATTCAATTCAGCCATTCCACACATACCTTCAGAGTAAAATATACCTTCCCAGGAGCTAAAAAACACTTCATCTGTTCCAATCTTGGACTGTCTTGTAAAAACATTAATTCTAGGACAGAAAGAAACCAACATAAATTATTGCTTACCTGTTTTTCAGCTTGACCATAATCTGATCCTTGGGGTGATAAAAAGTGGCAAATATGACCATTGTTTTTTGCTTTTTCTCGAAGACCCATAGCAGTTCGTACTGTGGCATTTCTAGCATGAACAAACACCATCACCTTAAGACAGAAATAAACAGGGCTGATGAGACATGAGAGAATCTTATTCAAATAATGAAAACATTTTTAAGCACTTACAAAATATTTGCTATAAAAATGAAGAATAATAGTTAATACATGACATACTGATGAAAACTAATGTTGCTTCAGAAGAATTAAAGGGTGAGCCTGCCTATATTGCATTTAATATTTCCAAAGAAGTTTTGAGAAGGTTCTCTTTTTTTTTAATTCTTTAGTCTTTAAAAGATAGGGAACAATTGTTGGCAATAAATAGTTCATGTTCACAAAGTAGGGAGACTATAATTTATGTAAAGAGTTGTGTTATTTGATACATCCTAAGTGATCTGGAAATGCAAATAGTGAGGTGATAAGTTCCCTGATGGTATGACTGGACTCTGAGGCAGCTGAAACAAAACATAACTATAAAGAACCTCAGGAAGGTATTGCACTCCCAAACAACTGGACAATCAGAGAGAAGGATGAAATCAAGCACCAACAAATGCAAAACACATACATTTTAAACTAACAGATATGATTATGGGTTTAAAATCACATGCTACCTCTCAGTAAGATACCTTAGAAATACTGTGGATTATCCTTGATAATATCAACTAAGAGTTGAGTGGTAATAAAAAATTATTTGTACCCATGTCTGCAGTCGGCTTTGGAAATACAGTTGGACATTATCTAACGAACCCCCCTGTTGCTTGATTATCCCTATTACCACATATGATATCTGAACCAAGAGACAGCAATGAGATATTAATACTTATTCCTTTAGATATGAATAGGAAGCAATTTAAACTGATATTAAATTAAGATTCACTGCAAGGCACATTTAAGATGAATGACGGCAGTAAGCCCCTGATTGGTGCAGAAAGGGAAAAAAAGATTAAATACCACTTAATTCCACTGTTACATAAATTTTAAATGTCTGTTAACCTCATACTGCTGGGACAGGTACACTATGGAAAACACTCTATATTGTCTTCCTAAACACTATGTATTAACCAGGGTTTGCTTAAATTGACCCCACATACTTGATCAGACAATTCTTCATTTTGATTCAGTATGACAATTTCACTCTTCTTAAAACTCATAAATGGAAAAGTTTGAGCGCCTGGCTCTTGAGTAAATGGCAAACACTATTTTGCAAGTCTATCTCATTTCAGTTGAAAATGCAACCATAGAGTTACAGTTCTGTTTTAACAGAGCTGTAGTTCCAGCTGAATTTCAAGATTGGTATGTCAAAATCCAGAGAATCGTGGGTTTAATTTTGGCTTTTTAGCACCATCATGCTTGTATCAACTTGCCGTGTATAACTGACTTAGGGTAAATGAAACACTATTAAGAAAGTAGGGGTATTTAGGGTGTAAGTTATAGCCTCTGTTCTTAATTTGGAAATTCATAATTTATAAACCTATAATGTATATATCATTTTATACAAAAGTAGACATAATAGTTGTATAATTATATGTATTAGAAATTTATAATCAAAACCAATAAAATTAATTCAGGTAACAATACAGGGAAGAGATAAAAAGAGAAACAATGTGTGCATAACTATTTGCTTACTGGGAGCAATCACTTGTTACCTGTTTTAGCATACTTGATACATCACTCCGTCACCAATTTAGTAACACTGTGACTCCTACAACTATTATCTTTCATCCAAATAGAAATATTCTCAGATACATGTCACATATTGGCAAAATCTTTTTAAGATTTCTTCAAAAAGTAAGAGAACCACTACATAACAAAAGTACAGTGTATATTCCTTCTGTCTTCCTTAATTGTTTAAGGATTAAAGAATTTCCTTGGGTGACATGGTTTAGTGTGAGGTGTCCTTGCCCATGGCAGGTGGATTGGAACTAGATGATCTTAATGTCCTTTCCAACCCTAACTATTCTATGATTCAATGATTCTATGATTACCTATTTGTCTTTATGTATTTTTTTCTATAGAAAGCTTGAATAAAACTAACATAACTACATAACTACTCAAAGCAACAATTTCCTATTATTAAGAGATCCACTAGGTCTTCTTCAGTGAATTCTCACTTCTTATTAACTTGGTATCAACAAGTTTCACTGAAAACAAATATCCACTTTTAAAGTCAACTTGATTTTATAGTTTATTAATTTGTTTCCTTGTAAAATGAAGTCATATTAACATTTGATTCTTTCCTGCATAGATTAAAAAGTAATGTTGTGAAAATAGCTAAATTCTGAAGTGTAAAAATGCTTGATGTGTTGATTTCCTTAAAAAAAAAAAAAAAAAAATGGGTGAGGAGAGGATAAAAAAGAAAAAAAAAAGTGACATATGCACTAAGAAGTTTTACGATTTAACCGCAAAATAGATTTGTTGACTGGTTTTACATTGTATTTTAGTATTTTAATATTTTAAATTCTATTCTTATTTCAGTTTTGCATTAATTTTGAAATCACTACTTATATATTAAATCTAAAATAGCAACTTTGAGAATGGTATTTACACAGCATTAATATTAAAGAAGTTCAAACCTATTAGACTAATATATTTCTGCATGCTTTGACATAATATTTATAAATATCTTACTGGTTCTCCTGACCTTTTAGAAATTCCTAGTCAAAGACCAAATGAAGTGTGATCTGATTGAATTTTTTGGAGTGGGTGAGAGTTAAATGGCTAGAAGGAGAAAGCTAAAAGAGTAGCAGCAAGCAGGAATGCTTTTAAAATTTGCAAGAAACTAATAAAAACAGTCATATAAAATAGCAAGTAAATCTGCACAGAGGTGTGTATTCATATCCAATAAACCTTTCAATTAACCAGGGTATAATTCTTTATGGCTTGTTTAAACAAGGTACAGAGAAAGAGTCATATTAGGAGGTAACTTCAAACTAAACAAGCTCAGTAAAAAAAACCAAACAGGTGGTAAACCCATAAGACACTATAGGTACACGAAGTAGAGCACAGACTGCTAGTCACAGAAAAGATGACAATAAAAGCCAGGCCCTTAACCGAAGAATCTTCCTTTCAATTATGATGTAAATGAGCAGCAACTGCAGCGCTTGTATAGAGCCTATTCCTGAAGCTGCAAGTGTGAAGAAAATCCCTCTTAGTTCCTGTGATAATCAGACAGAACCTTAAGGAACTGACATTTTGAAGTCAACTGTCACTATGATGTCCTAGTCCTGCTAAGACAATAAAAAGTAACACCAAAAGGATAAGAAAATATTATTTTGAAGACAAAGAAGAAAATTTGCTATTATTCAGGTTTCTTCTTCTCTATAAAAGTAGTACACTGGTGAATGTAGCAGTAATATTCATATCTAATTTTTACTACTCATTCAGAAATATTAGAAACTCAATATGAATGTCTGTAGATAAGTAAGATCTAATAGCTGACACTATCCTAGAGAATTATACAAACATAGAAATGTAAGTATATGTGTAGCTGAACCTTGGCCACTGAACATTTCTAAAATGACTATATAGCTTTATTTTTGCAACACTTTCCTGTCAATTAACATACTTTAAAACACACCATTCAATAATCAGTTTGTCTCAGTAGAAAAGGATCTGAACCCTTTTCTAAAGTCTGGCACCTTGTTTTTATTTGAAAATATGTCAGACTTGAGGATTAATCTAAAAAATGAAAAAAAATATTATGTAGGTGTATGGAAGATTTATGAATGTAATAGTGGTACAGAATTGGGCACACCCGCAGTCATCTACTTGAGATGACAGATAAGATACCAGTGAGATCAAGAAATGCAGATACTGGAAACAGAGCTATGAGGGGTACTAGAAAAGACCAAAATACCTTCAAAAAAAAGACCATAAAATAAAATAAATTTATATTTCCCAGAAAAATGGAACTCCTGGCAGACTGCATTACATTATAGAGTCCAGGGTACTGGACTGTATTAAAACCAAAACTGCTGTGCAATGCTCATAGTTAAAAAAGTCCACAAGAATATTATTACTGTAACAGCAGGATCACTGATTCAAAAACTGTGAAAACACGAATAAAACCTTTTTTTTTTTTTTTTTTTTTTTTTTATGCTGCTGAGAATGTCAGCAGCACTGGAAAGAACAGCTGGAGTCTTTTACCTAAATCCTACTAAAACTTTCCTTTCGTATCACTGCCTGCCACAATATATGTTCAGGAACAGTCCTGGGCACTTTAGGAACTTTGATACTAAGAGACACTCAGTTTAGACACTTCAAGAACTGGAAAACAGATGGATTTGGGCCATACTGCACTTTAGGCTCCAAGGTCTGTTCATCTTTAACCATTATACTCAATAAATGTCAATAAACTTACCTGAAAACTTCCTTCTGGTATCCAATACTATACATAAAAATGAACTGTAGCCATAAGGAGCATCAACATTTTCTTTTACTCCATTTACCCAATGAACTGTGAGGTTAAATATTTAAAAAGCATATGTTTTTTGATATCAGTTAGCAGAGGCTTGCTACTGACTTGATAAAACTTCTGCAATGATTTCTGAAGCTCCTGCCTACATGCAGCTGAAACTAAACAGGACAAGTGCAATTCCATGCTGGGTTTTCCACAAGAATTGAAAACCAAGTAGCCTCTGTAGCCTCTTTCTCTGTCAGGGAGGTGTTTAAAGTGCATCACTTGGAATAGTAGATGGGCAGGAGAAATAAAAAAAAAATAAACCTAACCCTGGAACCTGGAATTGCCAACCGTGGCCTGAAAGAGCTGGCTGGGCTACCATGCAAATATGTAGAAAATAGGATGGTGCTAAACTACAAAGCTGGTCTTTAACAAACACAGTTTGTATTTAATTTTCCTTCTTGCATTGAAACATCATCTGCCACATTTTGTATGCAAAACAGACAACACTCAATTAATGAAGCAAGATCTAGTTTTTTACCTTGTTTCATTCTAACAGACTCTGAACAAACCCTGCTCTCAAGAATTAAAAATTCCATAATGGTTTTTGATGTGAGGTTAATCGTTACAAGAAGTCAATTACATAACAGCAACAAAAAAAAAAAGTATAAAGATTGGCTCCTCATATTCCCATTTTGTAAGTGAAACTAAGGTTAAGTGTATTCACTAAGTGTGAAACTTCAGATGAGATCATATTGCTTACTATGTATGACTTGATAAAGCAGAGCCCCTCTTAACTCCACTGAGGCCATGAGCATCCAATATACTTAATCATCAAATCAATGCTTTCTATGTCATAATTCTCAAAATTCAGAAGCTCTGATTAGTATGTACTTCTGAAGAATTTTATTTCAGCACCTTTAGCTTCTGTAACACCAGACAAACTGTCAGAGACAGAGACAAAATCTGGATCCTCAGTGAATTGTTTCTTTGCTCCACATAACAGACCATCCATTCTTTTACTATTATTCTCTGTTGTATCCATCAGATGATTTTAATCTTCTGGAATGAAGATGTGACACTGAACTACTTTAACATATTAAATCCCTCACGCTAAACAAACTAAAAGAAATAAAGGTTTAATGCACAAAACCCCTCAGAATATTCACTGTTTAAAGAACACATTTGATATTCTCTTAACACTTTTCATATGGCTGCTGCTGCTTACAGAATCATTGTATGACAATGTCTGACTTCATAGCAATTATTTATTCAGAAAGATGTAAGGCCTTATTATGCACACAGTAACTAAGAAACAAGCATTGTATAACTATCCCCTACCCTGTGCAATTCTTATGGAAAGATACCTAATTTTCAGATATGTAGAGTGTTTTCTTTATGAATTTTATCTCCCACAACTTTTAAACTAACAATGCACACTTGAATTCATTGAATTCATGAATACTTTTAAGTATTTCATGATCACATATCATCACCTGACCAAATTTTTATGTTTAAAATGATTGCAGAAATTGCTGACAATAAAAAGAACTCCTCGGTGAGAGGTAGACAGACACCAAGTCTGATTACAAAAACCAAGTCGCTTTATTAGCTGATTAGAGGTGCCCAATCTAAGGTTAATGTTGACTTGTAATCTCTGCACATCACCAAATATGTTTGTAAAGAACCAGCCCTAGCTAAAAATTGACAAATGAAAACATTCAAGCCTTGTTGAATGTTTTCCCTAACAAGTTGGTACGCATTTACCAAATACACTGTGAGAAAGAAATATAGTCTTAAGAGGGTTAATTTAGCCTGTCCTAACTGTGTCAGAGAATATTATATTTCAGCGGCAAAATCTCTGTGCTTTAAATTATGCAAATAGGTTAGGAAAAGTAATTTAGAATACAGAGAGGAGCAGTTCCACAGCTACAAGCTGTGTAATTAGATCTGTACTGCACAGTTCAAAGCTAGCTCTGGGCTATATAGACCTAGTGCTGAAAGTGTCTGCTGCTGCTCTCCTGAAACCAAAGCTTTTAAATAATAGAAAACATACAAGAAAGGAGAAAGCAAATGTTTCTAGCTAGGTTACCTCCCCAGAATTTTCTTAAGTATGAAACAAATCAAACGTTTTAACTAAAGACCTAAGACTTTGGTTAAAAGTCACAATAGGAGGTGCTTGCATTCCCCAAGTGTTGCATATTCTAGGTTGTAATCTTTCTGAAACACCATCACCAAAGCACTGAAAAGTGTGCGATTATTCAAAATGCCTGTGAGACCTAGTACTTTTCTGTTATCAGAGACACATAACTAGACCATAGTATGACTTATGTTTCCATTTAGAGGAGCAACAGAAAACACTCTATATATACATGTAACAAAAATGTCTAAAATAACTCATGAAAATGTATAATCATGTACTCAAAATACCTTTTTTTCTGCCTCGGACAGCAAAAATACTTGCACTAACTTTTGCTACTGGAAAAGGCACCATTCCAACTAACATTCTCTAGGATAACTCCAAAATGGTGTATTCATCTTTTTAGTGAAACACACTGGCTATCTTTCCATCTCATTAGAGTGCTGGTCACTTGAGTGCTTGAGTTATGTGTTACTTAAAACCTACCCTGGAGGACAGAAGGCCTAGGTTTTGCCACCCATTTTGCATCACATTTTTAAAGGAAATTAAGATGAAACAACGAATTTAATGCAATGTCAGTATTAGTTATGTAGTTAAGAGACAAGTGTATATACTTTATTTTAGCTGCAAGACATTGTTTGGTTTCACCCAGCTAAATGCTTATGACATGCTCCTTTATGTGGTATCCAGTTCTTGACCTGGGTACTACTTCTACTGAAATGAACAGTTAGGGATATGGATCAACAGATCAATCTAACCACCATTTTCTCCCTTGTGGTCATCAGGAAACCTCCTCCAAGTATTTTATGAAAACTCAATTCCTAATGAGGTTTCAACATTTCTCCCCAAGGAATGCTGACTGCAACTATTTATGTTAAAAACATCATCCTTTGCACCTCATTAAATAGAACCATCTCCTAGACTAAATACAAATCACTGCTGTCTAGCCTCATTCTAAGAAATAATAGAATTGTTTCTCTCTTCTGTAGTGATTTATCCCCAACTGCAAGGTAAAGTTCAAAATTCCATTTACAGAATGAAAAGTATATTCCATGGAAAATATAAATGAGAACAACATACGCAGCTCACTAAAAGCTCTTGATCAAAAATACTCACTGCAAAATGAGAATATCTTGATTACCAGTTCTAACTGATAGCATGACAGTGTATAAATGTGGTTTCCTCTTCATCTCACTAATATCATAATAATTTAAGATCACTATCCAGAACTTGTAACTAAAAGAACAGCAATAAAGTACACAAAATAAGAGTTTTTATAAGATGACCTATACAAAAGCTTAAAAAGTTTAATGTAGAAGCTTTGCTTTTATTTTAGCAGATTTTTGTATTTTGCATATTAAAGTTTTTTCTCTGTTATTAAAGAAAGTTCTGCATTAAAGTTCTGCATTAAACAATACCATGGGAATGGAAAAAGCTGAACAGGCTGTGTCACTTACCAAGGCAACAAGAGAATTTGAATTTATTTTCTAATTAGTTTAATTCATTTTCACACATCTTGTATTTAAAAGAAATATTGATATAATCTGCATGTGCTATTAGGATATTTTACATTGCAGAAAATTGAAAGGTTACTAAGTGCCTACAAACTAGTTCTAACAAGGCATTCCATTATCCTTCCTTTTCTATAGTAGATTCTTCACAATTTAAAAGCAGACTGCATTTACTCATCATATAAAATTAAATAATGTGCATTAGAATACAGGAGTTTTTATTCAAGTTTGAGAGATCAAAAATGCCAAAAGAAAAAAAAAATCAGCAAGAGTCACCATTAAAATATCTTTGCATTCAAAAGAAGCATTTAGCAAACTCTGCTAAAGAAAAAAGCTACAGTATTTTAATATATTTAAAATACAGTATTCTAACAGAAAATATTAACTAATAACAAGGACTAAGAAATCTATAATGCTGCATCAACCACCACTCACTAATCACTACTGTTATATGACCTATTTTGAACTCTAGATAGATTGCCATTAATTATTCTGTGCTGTTTTGATTTAATTATTCACTTACATAAATTACTCCTGATTATCCCTGTTTAAACAAAAAAAAGGATTTTTGAAAGAACCTGTACAGAGTCTAATTTAAAAAATAATCTATTTAACAAAGCTATTTATCTAATTATACTCCTATTTAAAGATATCATCTTTTAAGGGTAATAACTCCTATTTAGTTTACAGGTATTTTTACCATCATAATGTGCACTTGCTCATTTATTTAGCTGTAATAATACTACTTTTTAAAGACCTCTCTCCTATAATTGCATTTTTTGTATTTCGTTTGATGTGGAAATGTACTTTTTATTTAAGATGTGCCCACTCCAATGAACAGCATATTGTACAGTCCCATCTAATTTTATTATTACTCCTGGAATTCTACATAAAAAGCTATGCTAAAGACATTACATTGGAACTGCTTTCTTAACTTTTTTCCTATCTGTCCTTCCTTTACTTAGCCTTTTGTGTTCTAAACCTATCCATAAAAAAGGCTCTACTATCATACACATTTTGAAATACTACCATCTTTCTTATTCTTTTTTTTCATTTCTCTTAAGGTTTCTTTCTTGACACACCTCCTGCTCTGTCTTCTCTGACTTGTTACAGTCTTTATTGTCGTAACTTTATTCTTAATATAAACTTAATTGCTCCTGGTTTTATTATCTTCTTTTTTCCTCGTCTTCTCTCCTTGTTTTATTTTTTCTAGCAAAAGTTCTCCCTTTTTAAATACAGACTTTTAAACATAGAACTTGTTCAGAACCCTGAACTCCACCATTTCATGATCACTGCCGCCAAGGCTTCTTCCAGCATTCACATCCCTAACCTGCCCTTCCATTTCTGTAAGTATAAGGTCTGGCACAGCATCAACCCCCATCAGCTCCTCAATCACCTGTGCTAGAAAGTAGTCACCAATGCACTCCAGAAAACTACTGGATTGCTTTTGCCCTGCTGTATTCCCCTCCAGCAGATACCGGGGTGGTAAAGTCCCCCTGAAAAACAATGGACAGTGAACATGAGGCTCCTTCTTGTTGTCTGAAGAAGGCCTCATCTACTGTATTCCTTATCAGCGGGTCTAGAGGAAACTGCTACAACAGTGTTGCTCATGTCTGCCTGCTGGATAATCCTCTTCCTAAGCTCTCAGCTGGCTCACCATCCATTCCTACGCAGAACTCCAGGTACTTCTGCTGTGCTTTCACATACAACTAAGTTTCTTGCCATCCTGGTGTGACTTTGTTCAAGAGATTGTTACCACCACTGCATCACTCAGACATGTGAGTATCACATCACATCTTTGATCTCAATATGATCTTAGCTTAGCAACTGGATGCGGATCCCCAGTTTCTCCTTTTTGTTCCATATGCTGCATGTAGTACTGCACAGGCATTTCAGAGAGTGCCTCTAGCATTAAAATAGAAGACTGATGATATCAAATTTTTACAATGAAGGACAGTCAGTGTGCATGCAGCAGGACTAATGGGAGGATGCTGCTGAGTAAAAAGTATTCACCTATATGAAACTTCATGACTCTTCCTCTGTAAATATACAACAGTTATACGCATCTTCCACTAATGTATGCTGGCTAGTGCATCTGGTTTAATTTATATTAGGAAGCTCTAAATTATTAATTACTTTTAAAGTGGCAAGAATGTATGTGTACAATCTTAGTTCATTATATTTTGAATTATATCAGATGGCCTATAAAATAAATGCTCAGTTATGGAATCAATGCTTAAATATGGATTCTGGATACTAAAGAAAACCTGTTTCAGAACAGTATAATAGGATCTATGCTATCTTCAATTTATAGCATTAGCCAACTATACTACAAAATGCAGAAGAAAAATGTATAGAGTTAAAGCGAAAGTAGAGGGCAAATTATTCAATAAGATAGACAACCAAACAACATTTTACTGCATCCTATAGGTAGTAGGAATCATTCTGAATTTTAACTGACAGGCTAGAAATGGTAACAGCAATATCTATTCTTGTATAGAAAATTAAGCATGAAAAGCTAGTCTATTAATATGCAAATATATGTCATTAGGCAGTTAACAACTGCATTTTTGCAGATGCCAATGGACTTGAACGACAATTATTATTAAAAATTATAAGCAGCTTTTAGCTGCATTTTTTTTTAGAAAAGTAAGATAATGCAATAATTTATTTCAAGCATTTCCCCATGTCCTGTTCTGACATTAACTATTTTGACTTCGTACAATAAAATATTTCTACATTATAATAAATTTTACTATTGACAAATACTGCTCCAGAATATGATTTGTCATGTCTACTAAATCTCTTCCTGTGCTTCCAAAACTATTCGTACTTGTACGTATACCATCCATACTACGAAAAAGTAACCCAAGAGCCAGAAATGAGAAGCAGATTCTATTCAGCTTTACTGAAGGAAAGGAACATAGAGGATACAGGAGAAATCTTAATATCTATTCCCATTACTTTTACTTACATAAAAAGATTAAGAAAATTGCCATGTCAACTGCTATATTTTCTGGTTTTGTAAGGTAACATAAATAAACCTATTAAACAATTAAAGAACAGAAAAGTCAGGTCTTCTAGATTATTTCTTGTCAGTACTAATTTAAAAACATAGACCATTATCCAGATATCCAGATTCTTTTTCTCCTAATCAACAGGCTTTAATCAGAAAATTGAAGAAATGCCTTCAAGTATAAGCAATGTTTTTAATGTGGAAGTTAAAAAAATTATGAAGAATTTAAATTACGCTATACTTGGCAAACAATGGTAAACTGTGCTAGAATTGTAATGTCCCTCATAAACCCATACCTTATATACCTAGCCCTTCTCAAGATATCCTCTATGTAAGAATATTATAAATGTATCTTGATAAAATACATGACAGTATATAAATGTTAACATATTCTCTGTGGAGTCATCTCTGCGGTAACCACAAAGAAAACTATTAACACCACAGCACTACATATGTGAGAAATATCATACTCCAGACTGTGAATAGAAGTATAAAGTCAAAAGGAATTTCTTAGTGTCTTGATAAGAATATTTATTTCCCACCCTCATGAACTTTTCAAAATAACTTATTATCTGTAGCATCCTATATTACTGTATATTTCAAATTAAAGCCCACTAATGACATTACAACTGGATTTTCTAGTAACAACTGTTAAAAAGTGTGTAACAGGCATAAGGTCTTGGTGGACAGTAGTTATTATGCTACATTTTGAGTAATATGCAGAAGTTCTGTATATTAGTGACACTAATCAGAAAGTTTATTAGTTGATACTATTTTGTTAAATAAACTAAGCACAAAGATCCATTTCTTTTAGGGCTTCAGAGCAAGAATTTTCAAAAGCTTTGGACCACTGACAATCCTTAACATGTCTCCTGGAGCATCACTCATCCTTGCCATTAAATTCTTAATGGAGAACAATATGAAGGTCGTAGGGATCCACAGACTTAATTTCCTAAATCTTCTAGACCACTAAATAATCTGCTGTCCTGTGTTTGAAAAGCAGCTTTTTTAACATGGAGTTAAATAAAAGTCATCTCATTAGGCTGCAAGACTGGTCAGGCTGCCCTTACCACACCTGTAAGCTGTACATCTGTAAGTTAACACTATTATTTCATTCAAATGTAATTTTAGGCTATGAAAAGTTATTAATTTGGAATTAAATTTGGCTTTTTGTTTCAGTGATTCAATGTTCATTTTAGTATTTGAAGAATAATTCTAAATAGTAGCACTCGCTACCTGAAACACTTGTATTACCTATACCAACATGATTATGCGGCTGTCCAAGACTACAGAGATAAGCTGAAAACCTCATGAACTCATAATTAATGGAAAGATTAAATTGGTGCTTCTGGTCTACATATATTCATCATGAACACCTGATTACGCATATATGGACAAGCTACTATGTAAATACAAACGTATATGCAAAAATTAGCATAAGGCACAGAAACACAGCACACAAATATTTAGAAGGGTACCTAACTGAAGAATAATGGGTTGTTATGGCTTCCCTTTGCAGCAATTTCCTCAGCTGTTCATACAGACAGTTGACAAGTTATTAAATGTTTAAAGCCAGATTTGACCAGAAAATGCAAAGGAAAATACTACATATGTACCATTTGACAATAACACGAAATCTCTGGTTTATAACATTTTTTGAAGAACATCTTCTACACAGCATATCAATATAGTATTTTTAATTAAAGTAAGATATGAAGTTTAATTTATTCAGGCATAAGATTATATTAACTATTATATCCCTAAAATTGCAAAAGGCAGTTAATATGGAAATGAAGTGCATAAATAAATGATGAAGATGCAGAACATAAAAATAGCGCATCATCACTGAATTAGCTTGCTATGATTTTGTTAAAGAAACCTAGAAATGCTCTCTGATAGTACAAAAAACTGCAAAAGAAATAGTACAGAAAACTATCCAAAGAATTCAAGCCATCTCTTTATTGGCTAATGCAGAAATAACATCCAAAATCATCAACCATAATCCACATATTCTGCCAGATTACCTTTTGTATTTGTGTATTTTTATATACTTACATACATGTGTACATATATAAAATAGAAGCAATATACACATGTATACATATGCAAATAAGCTACACCAGGTGAAACAGAAGAAGAAACCTGCATAGATACAGAGTTACAAAAACAGACTGAAATAAGATCTTTAGGCTGTAAGATGGAAATCTAGGAAAAAAACCCAATCTAGATAAAGAATACATTTTAACAAATCCATTGACTTTTCAGAGTTAATTGTCCAAAGTGTGCTGTAAACACTATTCCACCTCGAAAAACTACTAGGACAAGCTTAATTCTCAAGGTACTAAGTGCCAGACAGACCTCTGAAGAAAATACTGGTCTATTAAATCTTATCTTATGACACAGCTATATAAGCATTGTCAACAGTTGCAGTAACTAAGCTTATTAAACTTTTATCTTCACACGGCTTCTGCAACGAAATAACCACTGGAAAAATGATAATAAAGAAATTTAATCCATCATTTTTACAGATGAAATTAATACCTGTCAAATTCACTTCTGACAATTTAATATAATAGATTTAAAATACCTACTCTGTTAATTTTTTGGTTTAAGATAGCTTTGCAAGAAAAGCAAGATGACACTTTTTAGTCCTGCAACATTCAAGTCAATTATTGTAAACAGAGAACAATTACAGACAAAGTGAATTCTTTATGTGCAATATATAGCGCAGAACCAGTTTTGACTATATGAATTCAAGTGTAACTTGTTTCTGATCTGTGACATCAAGACTTATGATTTGAAAGAGTATGTTAATTCTAAAAAGGTTGCTCTATCTATACTGGTTTATAGTACCTAAGGCCTACTCTGCAAAAGTTAATCAGAATTGTTGCTAAATATGTAAGAATACTACTACTGCATTCAATTTTGGTTGTTGTGGTGAGGTTTTCAATAGCTATTTACTGTTTCAAAAATCCAGGTTCCTTGCAACCGACAACCTGGCATCTTAAGCCACCAAAAAGGCCCTTCCCTGCATGTTGAAACCACTTCTTGTAAAGCCATGATGTGCCTTCAGTATTTATGTACTGATACCTTGAGACTCAATGCCCACGCAGACAGCAAAGGCAATGCCGATGTTGCAGAAGGACCACAGAAAGATATCAGAACTTTCACTAAAGAGTCTGGTTTTTCCTAGGAACTGAAAATACCAAGCTCACTGAGAAATTAACCTTTGAGGATTTTCACTGACTACTAGACCTGTGGAAGAAAAGTTAAACCAGACAATACGCCATCTCACAGTTACACAGAAATCTCTAAAAAGCAGTGGGAAAAGAGACATTAATTGTCTTAAAAAGGAAAAGATGGTTTGGAAGACAGGAGAATGCCAAAGGTACTCCAAGTTGAAAACTGTAATAAATAGCCAAACTGCCAAATGAGCAAATTGCATTTAGTAAACTTAGGACTTAAACACAGGTATCTGTGGCTGAAGACAAGTAGAGTAACAGAGTATTAGAGGTCAGAAAAAAAGCCATACAAGGAAGTAAGACACAGACAGTAAATATGGAAGACCTGCTGAAACAACACCAAGGGCAAAGAGAACACAGGACTTCTTTTGAAGATTTAAGTAATATCAAAGAGAATCAGCTATGAGGAACAAAAAAAAAAATATGAAAAGGTTGCAGAAACAGACAAAATGAGTAGTCTGGGGAACATGGCAAAAGCAAGGGAGTTTTATGAGTGTAGTTTGAGGAAGTACTTCCTCTGAAATCTTTCAAAGAACTTCAGCACCTCTCCAATTCTTAATGCAAGAAATTAACAAGATCCCAAGAAATCTTATGCAAAAAAGGAAAGACAATTAACAGTAAGATTCTATCAAAATTCATAACTGCAGAAGTACTTAAGAGATGATAGGGAGAAAGGGAAAAACATATGATCATCTCTCTGTAATCAAGGTAATGGGATAAAACAGCAAAGGGTCATCAGGAGATATGATGGATGTGAACCTGCACAACAACAGCAATGATCAGAGTCAAAAAGAGTTAATTCCGTCGGATACTAACTTAAGTAACTCAAATTTGGCAAAAAGCAACAGCTCCATATCTTTTAGATAAAGAGCTTTAATGTAAAGTTAAGATTTACATACGATTTGTTTCAGAGGAAAAAAACCCCACAAACTCACCATAAAAATACTATGTTATTTCTCAAAACTTCTAAAAACATCTCTATTTCTCAAAGCATAACATGACAATGGGGTTTTCCCTTCATACATTGTGAAAATAAAGCCAGCATGCAGTGTCCTAAACAGGTTAGTAATGCAATGTTTCAATTTGTTATAAAAATTATGTTGACACATATGGTCTTCATTCACTGTCTTCATTGCTTTCATGAGGTTACCTACAGGCTGCCTCAGAAAAGTGCCACCTGCTCCCCAGAAATTGTTGCCATTAGGTGCCTGTCTCATAGGGCTGTAAAGTGTGAAGAAGCTTTTTCAGCTCTGTAGCTGAATTAAAGCTGTTAATACACATGGCCCACTATTGGTGACTGCCTGACAACAGACAGCTGTAATCACTTTGAGGGAACGACAATTTTCAGTGACTGCACCTTCACCCAGTCTTCAAGGGAACAGTACCCAAGAAGATAACTGCTGGCAAAAATATCTGCAACTGAGTGTGGAGTTGTATTCTGTGATGAATGATGTGCAATTTCAGGGTTTTCTTTATTTAAAGATTCTTTATTTAAAGACTCTCTTGTAGAGAGAGGTAGAAATAAAACTCCAAAAGCGTAAATCAGTCTGAGAGGGTCTAACATCTTTTTAGATAATATCAGAACATAGTAAATTCGAAGTATGACATGAAAACAAATATTCACCAGCTAATATCAAGTACAGAAGGCCAGTCCCAGGAAAGCAGATTCACCAGCAAGAGAGGTTCCCACTTAAAGCAGTGTTAAGAGGTAGGATCTGACAGAGAAAACTCCTAATGAAGATCTACATTGTTAGTAATCCCACAAAAAGAGCACACTGACTTACAAAGCACCTGGAAACCTTTGGGACATTTTGGATCTTAATCCTTCAGTCATGATAAAAAGTTTCTGTAACAAAACTCCTAGAAAACTCAGCAGGGCAAGCCATCTATCATTATACCTTTCCTCAAGTTAAACAAGAGAATTATGCTATAAGACAAATGTTACAATTTCAGCTGCATTTGGTAATTCAAAGTGAAGCCTACAAATGAGATATCTCATTAGTTTGAGCAGATGGATCAAAATTAACAGCTGAATCACCAACTCTTAATTTCCCAGTAGCCAGGAAGAGCTTGAAGTCTTGCAGAGGATGAATGCTGAAAAATCAACATAAAAAGCTTCTTTCCATCTGTCAAAACACATGCCTGTAGAATGCAACTACCTCTTTCCAGCCTTAGTCTTAAAAAATGACAACATATATACATCTATTAAGAACACTTCTGTCAAGCATCACACTGTAACCTAATAATATGCTGGGGACACATCAGCATGACTTCCATAAGAGTAAATTATTTGGTTCTGGCATGGTAGAATTCTTTGAAAATGAGATAACAGAACAGTAGATTAACAATGTTGAATTTGATTTTTTAAGACATTCCAAAGACTCTGGTAAAGAATCTTAAGGGACAACACTGCGAAAGTTTGATGGCCACTGGAAGGTGTACATTAACTTGCAGAACTTTAGAAGAGGAAAAGTATTTTTCTCTAATTCTGGTATTGCCTTCTTGTGCTTCAGAACAAAACAAAACAGGTACGTTTTTGGCTCTCTGGAGCATAGCTGATGAGATCTGTGTCTGTCATACATTACCGCCTGAATAAAGATAAAATTCCAACCATGCCCTGAATTTCATACAGATATACAACTGCTGCAGATTTTTTTTTTCTTCTGAAGTATTGGGGGAGAAGGTATAAATATATATTTCTAAGAAGAACATTTAGAAATAATCACTGCTTTGTTAAAAAGCAAACAACTTTGCACACACAGAGCATGACAGTAACAGACTACGGTGAACGTGGATACAAGTTAATGGACTTCTTAAAACTAAGAAAATCAGAAGATGGTGATAAGTTTAGAAGATCAAAGACTGTTCTCAAAATTGTGAAAAGACACTAAAGAAAACTTTCTTAGTATAATATTCATCATATTCACTCATAATGTTCATCTCCCATTATGGTGCAAGCAGCTCAATGCAGTTATATCTACATGACTTTTTTTTTTTATTGAATTTTTTTAATATCTGCAGTTGGTTTAAAGATTAGACAGATTATTTTTCATAGCATACTCATTAAAAGGAAAAATTCCTAATTTTTAGTATGTGGTAAAACACAACATACTGTAAGTAACTGTATTGTGCAATGATCTGATATGCATGATTCTGCATTGTCAAATGCAGTCTACCAGTGTTTGTATACCATTCATTTCAGAGTATGAATTTGTGTTTCCTAACTGTTCTCAAGGAAAACTAAAAAAACACCTCCTGCTAGAATTAAACAATTT
The DNA here is from genome assembly GCA_026283785.1 of Coracopsis vasa. NCBI lineage: Eukaryota > Metazoa > Chordata > Aves > Psittaciformes > Psittacidae > Coracopsis > Coracopsis vasa. The sequence continues at coordinate 23,020 of JANHGB010070388.1, forward strand.
ATTGTACTTGAATTTTTTAAAATAATATTACATATGTTTGTAGACAATTTTTCCTCAGCGTGAAGAGGGTAAGAAACGTGCAATGAATATGCTGGAACAGCATGAAATTTCCTGCTGAGAATCCAAGTTATGTTACTTATTTAGACATACTGATTTAAAGAATCTACTACTCGTAGGCTTATCTACAGCGAGTGAAAATACACAAAATCGTAAGAAATGAAAGATAAGAAACTAACGTACTTCAGTGCTAGTTATTTCGCAAGGTATGTGCATAATTGACAATGAGAGGAAAATAAACTAAACTTCCTTTGGTGCTGCCAACAAATTTTGTTAACAGTCTTCACAAGAAAATATCAGCATTTCCATATGTAATCTTCATGAAAGTTTTCTGAATGTAACGAACAGTAACTGATATCAACAACAGAAGAGAAGTGGAAGAATGGTGTTAAAGCAGGGGAGCAGGAGGACTAAGAAGCTGTTGCTGGAGTATTTCCACCCCCTGAAGTCATAAACCAACTGTTCGTCTTTCAAAAAACTCCACAATCTGCATTTATGTGAAAAGAGGAAAACGTGAAATTCTTAGTGTGCCTGTGTGAGAAAGTTTCCCTCTTTTATATGTAAGTTATTTAATGAAAAGCCTTTTCAGGGATCACAGTGCATTTGTTCCTGCTCCGAACACGTGCAATACCTGCTACAACTACTCCTGCTTAAACTGCTGTGATTTGCAAAGTTCTAGCAGAAATGAGACATCATGTGGGGGTGATGCAGGAGCACAGTAACAACAGAATGATAAAACTATTCAGGCAAATGAGTTAAGCCCATAATCTTAATGGAGGGGAATATAAGGCTTGAAAAGTCACTGCAGAAATTTCTATTTTAAAGTAAAATGAAGGAGTACTTCCTTTATAAAGAAAACAAAACACAAACCCCAGCATATTTCAAATGACAGATGCTGAGCCCTTGTCCACCAGACCTTCAGCACTGCATAATTTTCATCCCTCATCTCTAACAGGAGATACTAGAATTTGATAGATATGGGAAAGCTTAAGAAATAACTAAGTGCTATATTTTTCATTTTTTTCATCATTAGATGTACCTAAGTGTCAGGTCTCCATACTTTGCCTAGTCATTTTTTAAAAAGTGACATATATATACATTAATTATTTTAAGGGATACGTAAAGTACCAAGAATTTTCACCTTAGATAAAAGCTAACATCATTTAGCCTGGTTAGATTTTCTTGCATGCTGTTTTTACAAAGTGTCAAGATTGGAGATGACCTCTGAAGTGACACATCTCAAAATAATTTACAAAATTTCTTAATCTAGAGTTGTGATGATCAAAACTAACTTCATTATATGTGTTCCGAATGCAAACCAAAGCAGAAAATAAATACCTGGTGTCCAGCCATTATTTGCTTCAGCACATTTTCATAACATACTTCATCCATATGATTCAGTTGGTGCACCTGAAAAATAAGCATCGCATTACATATTAAACACATTTCTGTCTTTACAGATTTTCTACTACATATCAAGCAATATACAGTGATCCATGAATGAAAAAATGTGATTATGTAATTAAATTTACAATATACAGATTCCCATTCTTAACAATATCAGAATTTGGTATTCTTAAATTCACAAACAGAAAATGAAAATAAATAGACAAAATATGAGTAAGGGCAGTGGATAGAAAATTTATTGCATGACTTTGTTGGTGCTTTTATTGACTAGAGAGATGCAACCCAGTTCTATTCTTTTAAATCATGTTTCATATTAAGAAATCTTATTTCTACAAGATATTGACGAAATATCCATTTAATATGTCATCTTACCTAACATTAAGTCCTTCCATTTGGTAATATAAAAATAGATTTCACATTGCAGATATATCCAGGAAATTACTGATTGTCAGGTTTTTTGTCACAGAGATTTTTTTTCTTCACAGTTGGGTCATGCATGGGAAACAGTGGGAGTACAGTATACAGAGTTTCTACTTATGGATAAATGTTTCAGGAAGAATAAAAAGTTCAAAATAAAGAGTTCAGTTGAAATAAAAAGTATTCTTCCACCTCAATATTTTTTCTATTTCTTTAATGCAACACAATATAAATAGCATGTATCTACTTGAATGCAGCTCTGTATTAAGGTTGTAACAAATAAAAATAAATAAAGTCCAAAATCAGAGCAATCACTCGATTCGTTATTTGTGAATTCATCTTTTATAATGAAATATTCCGACACAAAGAAATTCTTACAAGAGCAAAGCATGTAAAATTTGAAAATGGAAATCTAGTAGTTGGAGTAACCTAAAATAGCTGAAATTTGTCAATCACATCTTTAAAACAGCTTTAGAGGGAACAGGATAATCACACAAGTATAGTAATAAAAAAATGAGACAATATGGACATATGTGCAAGAGACAGGTAGACAGTCTAAGTATTCTGAAAATGAGAGGCCAGCATTTTAATTAATTATTTTTTCAAATAATAAGAAGTAAAAATCATTAAATAGAAACATACATGGGCAGTGCATAAACACACACGAGGACATACATACAAAGGCAACTTTACATATTCTTTGCATTTATACCTAAAGAGGAAAACATAAACATGCACCAAGAAAAATAACTGACATTAAAAAAAAAAAATCTGACATTAATAGACCTCTGACTGAAGAAGCCAAATTTTAGTCTTGGCCCCATATGCTCTAAGAATTTCAACATACAGAATTTTAAAAGCTTCCCTGGCTAACTTCTATGCATAATATGCACACCAGGTTGTTCTTGCCTTTGAAAGCGTGACTACAGTTTGCACATGATTCCAAAAATCGCTAATCAGCACCAGTTCTGGGGGAAGTTTTTTTGGATAAAGGATGTCAGAAAGCTGAGGCAAGTTCTTACATAGCTTTTCTCCTCTCACATAGACCAGAAGGATGTTGATATTACTGCTTTTGCAGCTTTAGCATTAGTATTATTCTGAATGGAATCCTTTTTCAAACAGGCTTGATACTTTTTGTTTGCTATAAAGTGTATGATCTTAATTGCAAAAATATATTTTACTCTATGAAATCTGTAATGACATTCTTCTGAAAAGCAAAAAGTTGTGGTATTGCCAAAACAGTCTGCCAGGTACTCCTATTTCAGAATAAATACTACCTCCTAGTATTTCCTCATCTTCACATGCTTATTTTTTTTTTTAGAAAACCTAACTGGTTAAGATTTTATAGGATTATCTGCATATCTATTTGATTTTTAAATCACAAATGCATTCTAGAGTGAGTATGAAGAAATGGAGTCTTCACCACACAGTGCAAATAAACTAAATATTCAAAATAAAGTATCAGGAAAAGATTAAAGAAAAACAACTGCAAATAACAGTGAAGGTACTTGAAACAATTAATGAAGGTTAAAATATGCAAATCACAGTAAGCACCATATGGTAAACTATTCTTGTGTGTATAGACTTGAAATGGCTCCCTACAGTTGTAAAATAAGTTTCTTTCCTGCACTGCAGATGGAATAAACTACTTAAATAACCTGGCAAAAAAGGCAATATCCATTTAAAAAAACCCAACAAACAAAATCCCTGGTATTATTGATTAAGCTATGAAATTAACTTTTGATTGAAAATGTTTTGATTTCTATTAAATTAAATTACAGCAGAGTAAGACTTTCTAAAAGCTAAGTTATAGAAATTCTAATTATCAGCTAGTGGGGTGCATTCAAAATCTTAAAGAAAAGTGTTTCTATTAATTCCTGTATTTAAAGAAGAATTAAAATTTACATGTCAAGTGGCACTGCACTTAAGATTTTTAATAAGAATATTATAGCTGACCATGGCTTTACTGCTTCCCAAAACAAGCAAGAGCACAAAGAGTAAAGAAGCTTATTTCGGGACCACTTTAGTGTGTTTTCTATCAAATGTGGACATATGATAGTTAATGACTTAGCATGCTAAAGGTTTTCATCAGCAACTTGTATCCAACTAATATTAATGCACGTGATGGTACTGCATATATCTGTATCTGTCTCTCTCTATAGATACAGATTTCATAAATAAATATTACATTCCTCATGCATCTTACAGTCAAGCAAGGAGCACCAGTTTTTCGAGCAAAATGGAAAACTGAAATGAGAATAATCAGCTGCTACAGTGAGTCTGCAGTTGAGGGTGATGTTTTCTCCTTCATCAAGCCAAATTTACTAGCAAAGCAAAAGCAATGCAAAGCTAGATGCCATTGTATCTAACTGCAACAAAGCCTATTTACAAGATGATTGTAAATGAAAGAAACATGATTCTTAAAGCACTGTTAAATTATGTATATCTTTATACACAAGAAAAGATGCTTCATTAAAGACCTGTAGCATAATAAACCAGTATCCTCTACACATGCATACATTAAGTATGGTCAAAACAGCAACCCTCTCTTTGGCATTTATCATTCGTTACCTTATTGGTTGTCTTAATTCCTATGAAGGTTTGCCCCAGTGGTACAGGTCGGAAACGGCCATCAAAGTAGAATAGTCCAATATAGGGATTGACGTGTAGAAATGTAGCAACATCCAGATAATTGGGTAATGTAGCTGAAAGGCCCAAAATCCTAATCATACTTTGTGTAGATTCAACCTATTTAAAAAACAGAAAACCTGTAAATGATTCAAGTGTTTTCAGCCAAGATATAAAGCAGAGAGTTTTAAACCTTCCCTTCTACAACAGTAATGTGAAAGAAGCAGTTAATACTTTCTACAAAAGGTAAACAATAGTTGTGAGTTAGTGATTATCCTGTACTGGAGAAACCAGAGCACTCTGCAATGCCACCAAATCTTGCTTATTCATCTTTCTGTTTTATTGAACTTTTGCCCTCCAGAAGGTTAGCAGTCATTAACTGACATGGAGGAACAATAGCAGTAAAATGGGCTTTGTGTTAAGAAGGGGCAGTCCAATTTATAGGCAAAACTAGGACGGATAATTTGGTATTATTTCTTTCTTAGTCCAAATCACAGCACAATTCTGAAAAGAAAGAAGAACATAGCTCCTTAGTCCTGGCTTTTGCTTAGACCTTTTCACGACTCTCTTATACAAACTATCCTGCTCCTCTGTAACACACATTTTTTTCTTTTCCTTTTTATTTTTTTAAATCATTTTAACTCCCCAAGTATTTGCATTGCATGCCTTCCAATTCAATAAGGGACATAAATGGTGCTTCATATTTAAATACTCTGTTCCATATAAAAGCCTACATGCTGTATGTATTTTGAGGTAATTTTCAAAAAGAATGAAACCAGCCAAAAGACTTGAATTAAGAAAGTATGCAAGAATTTTCCCATTTCCTCTGCAATATCAAAAGCTGTGTTGGCTGCCTCACAATTTTCTTACCAGCATAATTATTATGGAGCAAAGTTCACAGCAATTTTCATCAAAAGGTTTTTTAGACACTATAACTGAAGCCATATATGAGGTGTTCTCAATGTCTCATGATGGTTGGTAACTTCCACCTACCTAAGTCCTGTTCAAAACTACGAGGGTTTTATTTAGAATATAGCTTTTGAATCACTCAAGTGTTTGACTTAAAGTGAAAGGAAGTGCCACGTAATTAAATCAGATGAATTAAAAGTTTTCAAAATAGACTATTAAAAAGTATATGTAGAGCATTCTGAAGGAAGATAAAAGACACCATACCTAACATGGACCTGGGGAATAACAAGTGCACCAAAATAATAAACCAAATCCCAAAAGAAACCACCTCCCACAACTCTACAGACATGAAGCAGATAAAATAAACCACTTTGTTGCCTGGCAAAAATCTGGATGCTCAAACTATGGATGTAACCAACTAAACAACACAGAGATTCTTTTGATTGACCCTTTTGCACGTATACAAAGAGCAGCTTTGCAAAAGGAATTCCATGTACAACAAAATCTCATCTGTAAATGCAAATTTTGAGATGACTGGGAGAAATGAGAGATTGCAATTTAAAAAGTATTCCGTCTGCTGGGAACAAAAGCACCTTGAAGAGTACAAAGAAGCACTACCATTTCTTACACATCTTTTTAATGCCGGATTTGGTGGGGGAGGGTGTGTGTGAGTGTGTGGTAAGTGATTTTCTTTTTTACTTGTTTTTTAGGGTTTGGTTTTGCCTCAGTCCCCTGGAGCCCCACCTCCTTCTGCACTGATTTTGGTGTCTGTGGGGTACTTTCTCACACTTTTTTTTAAAAACCCTTTGAATCTGAAGGAACAGTAACCACTTGCTGATATATTTATCCTGTACTTTTTTCACAATCACCTAATAATAACTACAACAATTTGAAAGTGTAACTGAACTCCAATCTGGAAAATATTATTTGATTTTGCTAACTTCAGTAACAACTTCTTTCAAATCTCCTGAGTCTAAACCCACTAGTTTGAAAGTGTGCTCAGTTCCATCTGAAGGTAGGAAAACATTTCAAGTATTTAAACAACTAACAAGAACTTTGCTTAATAACCACAAAAGTATGGATTTTTACAGCAATTAACTACAAGCTGTTTGTTCAGAGTTTCCTTTCAAAATGTAAACAATGCCTAGAGAACAGTTACAGTTTACCGAGACTTGCCACTTTCAAAACCTTTGTAAAAAGCCATTTAACTTCACTGAGCTGGCAGTTGGCCCTGCAGTTAAGGAGCTGACGGAAAACCTTGAATTACAATGAATTACAGCTCCACATGAAAACCGCAGCAGAGAGTTAACACAAACAGGTTATTAAGATTACTAATATGCAGAGCACATTTTAAAGCAAAACACATTTTTGCATATTTTATATAATACCTCACATATACTTATGCATATGTGTATAGTGCATACATTTCTTTTCAATTTATAAATCTGAAATTTGCAAATTATTTGGACAATTAAGTTTCCTATTTATATCAAGCCACAAAAATCAAGTCACAGTGCTATATGAAATCAGGCTATAATGTCTTTTGCTCTACAGTAACATTATGTTGGTCTTCATAATTAATTGAAAAATATTATGGCTGTAAATAATTCCATCAATTTCTGCAATTCCTTTCAAGACCATCCAAAAAACAACAAAAAAACCTATTTATTACCAACTATTTCTAATTTCAATTAGCAGCACAAAATATCAATAATTAATATATATTAAAGAAAAAACAAGCAAAAAGAAGTAAAAAACATTTACCTTAAAAGACAAAATGTACCATAACAATTCTCCCAATTATTTTATGCTTGCATCAAATTCAAACTGTAAACTAAACCCTTATGTGTCTGCATATCATCACATATCATACATATACAGAATGAGTTTTGTTTATTCTTTTAACTATACATGGCAATATACAAAGAGTAGTGACTAAAACTGTGCTAAACATAAAAGTTAGAAATACAAATTACCTGAATATGCAACCATAACACATACCTACATACTTCATTTTGCATTTTGTCTGTGATTATAATGCAGTTATTTATCTATTATTTATCCAAGCACTACAGATACTTTTTGTAATAGCTTGTAGAATTTTAACACATTTTTAGAAGAGAGTTCTCTGCATACATTTTTTCAACTACTTTTCTTTTTCTGCCTTTCCCTTGAAAAGCAGGCATTAATATGTTTTGTTCTCAGATGCTTCTAAAGAAAATAAGTCTTGAAAGTGTGAAGATGCCCTTTGTAAATACAGTCCATTCAAACATTAATATTTTTCTTCTGCTGGATCATTTATTATTTGCTCCTCAAAGTCGCATTTAGAGACCATGCCTTTATAATCAAGAGACTGTGAACATACATTCTTTTTCTGAAACTGCTGTAAAAATTACTGAAAAGACATTTTGGATGACAAATTCTCTGCATCACTGGCTGGAGGTACACAGCTAAGTGTGTCTTCTTCACTACTGGCAAACAATCTCAAACATTTTAATCTTCATATGTGTTTAATCATCTCAGTAAAAATATAAGCACTATTTGGAACTTAAAAGGCTTTCTTTGGAAAACTGAACTGTCACAGTATTTTCACATGTTCTCTGAAAGCTTTTCTGTATTTTATTGATTTGATGCTACGCTGGAAGTAAGAAATAAAATTGCCATAATTATATTTAACTGACATATCTAATTAGTATATCTAATTCAGAAGCATTCATGATGGCATGTGGAGAATTGAAAACATGTTCACCATACACGTTTGCAGAACACGATTATCACACCATGAAATTCCATGTACACAGAAAAAAATAAACAGAAGATAACTCTCAAGCATCATCTGTGCTTACACTGTAAACGATAAATGTACAGGTATGAGAAGTGCCTCTCTAGACTGTAAATCAATCACAGCAGGATAATTTTCCTCCTAATAGGTTTTAAGATTTGCATATCATCTTATTACATTACAGCCGCCACTTGAGCGCATACAGAGTATGCATAGCAATACTCTTTATCTGACTTCTAAAGTTCTTCCTGAACTTTGTGAACTTGGCAGTCTTCCCATTTCCATGTATTAAAATATCACATCCACAGAATGAATTACAATCAAGCTGGAAAGCATATCCCTGATTGTTCAACTCAAGCACAGAATTAAGTAAAGCAGACAAGTTTATATATTCTAATCTTTGAAGAATTGTCCACTGGTTAGAAATTAATCTGATATTCAGATGACCCAGGAACACTTTAATAGTCATCTTCAGTCAGTCTGTATGCCCTTCAGATGTACACAAGACAAGATATGCAGAAAATTAGGCAGAAGCATTTCTTAGTCTTTAGTCTACGCATGCAAGAAGACTTAGAAACTTAGGCTCCCGAGTTCCCTACTCACCAGTGGCAAGAATAAAGCACTATATATCAGGACTTGCATTAGTTATTAGTTATCTCCTACCCTACACACAGAATGTCTAAAAGTCTCAGCCTCTCACAAGATCTGTTTTTCCCATTATTCAAAAAAAGGAGAAAAAGAACGAAAAATCCACAGAGAAATTCTAAGAACATAAAGAAATAAAATTAAAGGCGTTTCAAAATGACTAAGAATGGCTAGGAAGTTTGTTAGAACGCTTCACCAGTGTATACTTGTTTATCTATATCTTGCTTACTGTCTAATGAAGGAATTAAGAAGTTGTTCATCAGTCCACAGGTGGTAATTTCCTAGTTTTAGGAATAAAAATGGAAAAACCAATAAAATTGCAAAATCAAAAGTACACAGTAAAAATGCAATTACTAATACTGTTTTGACGATTCCACATAGGACGTTATCTACAACTCAAACACTCTGCACAGAATGCATTTGTTACTAGGCAACCATCTAGTTAAGTAATTTTATAAATGAGTTTTACTCTGCTTCCAATGAACCCTGAAAATACTGTGCTCTCGGTCCTCCATTTAGAACATATTTAAAAATCTAGAGGTACTGAAAAAATGTAACCATGCAGAAAGCACTATTAGAAGCCATATTATTTTCCCTCAGTGAAATATTAAGTACGCAATACTTTGCCTTAAGAAATGACATTCTGAATATACCTATTAAGAGATTTCTATGCCCTGCACAGTGCCAGGTCAGTTTTTCTTGAATGGCAGAATGTCTTTTCATGCTGTGTTTACTGCTTTGTTCCCAAACTAAGAAACAAAAAGAAATATGAACCTTTCTACAAATCAATTTAACTGCTTTACCATATTATGAAAGAATATAAAATATATGACAATCACTATCACCTTTTAAACTCCACGGATATATCACAGAAATGGAGAAATGTTCATATACCAATAATAAAAAATGACATGCAGAATGACTTCCTGACATAACTTCCATGCAAAGTAACAGAAAAGCTTCTGAATATTAAATGAAATATCTCATACGTAACGTTTTCCAAACAAATGGAGATTAGGGTTTTTTTCAAAAAAGTATTTTGCTTTAGAAAAATCATTTTTTTATAACTACAAGGTTGCCAGAAAATATAACAAGATAGACCTAGACTTGTGTGAGGCATTAGACATATGGCTGCACAACATACTATTTAAAAATAACATCACAGAATAGCAAGAAAGCATGTATTAAATTTATCACAAGCTGATGAACTAACAGATTTTAAAGAGAATGTATAATAGAAAAAAACAGCAATTAAAAAAAAAAGGATGCCTCTAATTGCTTTCTAAGCCTGATTCTATTCAAGAATTTTAACCATGATATGCAGTAAAAAAATAACTGGTGACAAGAAGCGCAGATAACCTGCAGAATTAATATAACTGATGTGTATGTCAGCCATACAGGTAAATCTAGGTTCATGGTCCCATTCAAACTACATTCGTTTTAATTTAGCTCATTCTAAAACAGGCCACAGCTGCAAAATGAGACACTATTCTCAGGGAACATTCTTATGGCAACAAGTGAATCCTGCAGGAACTATAAAGAGGTTTGTTTGAAGACTTAATGAACAAGCACCTGAATGCAAGCTCCAAAGATAATGTGGTAGCAAATTAAGTACATGCAATTCACAGAGGTATAAAGTGTATAGAACTGATTAATAGAAAGAAAACATTCTACCTCTGTATATGTCACTACCAAAAGTAACACAACAGTTAGTTGAGTTAGTTCTATACCCAGTTTTGCTGATGTTTTAAAAATACAATCACAAATATAAGAAAGTGCAGTTAAAAGCTCCACAACACTCTAGTTAGAAACCAAAAAAGTACTGTAGAAGATTTCGGTAAGCTTGTTTGATTTATCCTGTAATAGAAGATGCTGAGAAACTCAATCAACCGTTATAAGGAACATCAAAGAGACAAAAGACTAACAGCAGTCACTCAATATAAGAAATGAAGAGCCAAATGAAATGCAAATGCCATTTTAGTCCCAAATGACACATATAGGAACTACAGTGACCTACCATTAGACACAAAATATATAGGTCTAAGCAGCTGGGTTATCTATCAGCTTTGATTTTTTTTTTTTTTTTTTTTTAACTGCTCTAGTTTTCTTAAGCAAGAATGGGATTCCAAGCACCTAAAAATTCTCTATTAGAAAACAATCTGGCATTCAGCTTTGGCTGAGAAACCTCTGAACATGTTTGCTTCTGATTTCTCGTAAGGAGGTAAAAGAGAGAACCAAAGAGAAAAAAAGAGGTAGAGGAGATAATAAGGAACTATAGATACTGCAAATGCATCCAGAACAAGGAAAGCTACATGATGGCTGAGAGGGAAAGTTTCTTAAATTAGGTGTCATGAGGAAAGAAAGCTCAGAGAGCAAACATGAGGATTTCCAGAGGAAAGAGAACTCCACCACCTCACGGTCACTGCAGACAAGGCTGCCTTTGATATTGTCCTGGGTTCAGCAGCGGCAGTCATATTTTTCTCCTTAGTAGCTGGTGCAGCGCTGTGTTTTTTTTGACTTTCGGCCTGGGAACAGCGCTGATAACACTGATGTTTTTAGCTACTGTTCAAATGTTTAGTTTGACCAAGGACTTTCTGAGTCTCACGCTCTGCCAGGGAGGAGGGGAAGCTTGGAGGAAGCAGAGACAGGACGCCTGACCCAAAATAACCAAAGAAGTATTCCATACCACAGCACGTCATGCCCAGGATGTAAACTGGGAGTTATCCGGAAAGGCTAGCTCTCTGCTCGGTCAGGCTGGGTGGTGAGCATTTGTATTCTCTTCCCTTGTTATTTCCCTTATCATTATTATTATTGGTGGTAGCAGTAGTGGTTTGTGTTATACCTTA
>JANHGB010070395.1:0-29123 GCA_026283785.1 Coracopsis vasa
GAGTCCCGGCGGCGTCGTGGTGAACCCCAGCCTAAGGAGCGTGTCGGCAGGCAGCGGGCCCGGACGTACGCACTGCGGGTTAGCTGAAGGCAAACCATGGCGACTTGAACTGGTTGTCCCTACAGATTTCACTAAAACAAATAGCACAAGTTACCTCTAGTTGGATTACAGGCGCTAGTTTCTTCGTTTCACATCTAGGCTGTCGCACAGCAGCGATACAGAGTACTCATCTGAGCCATCATAACCAGTTCCTGCTCTGAGGAAAGCAGTTTTATGGTGGATGGAAAGCAGTCGGGTGCCTTGTGAAACAAAAATCTGAGACACAGAGAAGCGTTATCAGGTGTTACCTGAGATCACTCCAAAGCCTAAATCAAGCTTCTCTTGATTTTTATCTTCTACTTTGGGCGAAGCTGCGTGTAGAAATACTGTGTTACACTGTTCTGTTACATGGAGCCAGGTTAAAATGACCTTGTAAATGCTGCAGCGGGTAAGAGCTGGCTCCTAGTCAGAGCTCGGTTTTTATCTAAATGGAAAATGTGTGTGCCTAAGTTTGAATATAAGACCTGTAGGCAGTTATGAATTCAAAGTATGTGTGTCTTTGGAATGCTCTGAGAAATAACCAGAGGAAACCGTGCTAATCTGATGTCAAAATCAGCCTAGAATGTGTAACCCATTACATCAAGCATTAATTCTGAGAAACCAAGCTCTCACAATGTTAACCAAGACTTGTGCAAGCAAACAACTTTTGTAAACATTTCTCTTTTAAAGAAGCAGTTTCCAATGACCTTCTTAAAAAGCAGTGGAAACCCAGATTTTTCTACATTCATATAGCCTTGCCTCTGCGTTATGTAATTTCACCGTAATTGCCCTTCAGCAACCATTCTTCATGCTTATAGGAACTTCAGAAATCTGAGGTGGATGTTACTATTGTGCTGATGGTTATTCTTTCATTAATGCCCTTCTTTTCCCCATCTGTCTGAATCCATCAGCTGTCAATTTTATTAGACAATAAATGTCCAGGGATAGAACAGTCTTTTTGCTCCCTTTTAATACCAAGTAACATAAAAACATCTTCATTTTGAGCTATGCCTAGACTCTGTGTAATACAAGTAGTAATGAATATCAGTATAACTCATAAGCATCCTTTTTGTTCATGGGACACCTATTTAATTTTTTCAGATCTGAAATACTTTATGCTTCATTTTCAGTTCTGAAGGCATTTTCTCAAAAAGCTGACGCCAGATAAACTCACTGGAGAAAAATCCTGAAATTCCTAAGAAAGTTGTCATGGCATGGAGAAGAGTGATGCTACAATACCTTTCCAGTACAATCCCTTTCCTTAAGGAATCACAGATAAATTGTAACCCAAACAGGCCCTGAAGGGTGGCAATTTGAAGTGCTGGAGATAGGTGTCATCTTAATAACTGTTGTCATCTTGGAGAGTGGTCCTTGGAGTCTTGGCTTTCTTTGTTCCTTGCTTGGCCTATTTACTGCATCCTGCACTGTTGACAAGTAAATGTTACACTGTTCTCCAATGCCAAAAATGCTTAAATCATCCCTTTAAATTTTGGTGCTGTATTTGCTGTCACCACCACTTACCAAATAATATACTCAATAGTTGTCCCACAAAACTGATGTGAAGGGATTGAACAGTGACTCTCAATTCATCTTTTAAAACTAGAAATGTCAGTACCAATGAGCTGTGGCGTCTTTGGACTTGAGTGTTTTGAAGGTGAGGAACGTAAAGTCCAAGGGGAAGACTGGTCTTCACGTACTATCTCTTCTCTCTTCTCAACAGCCATACAAATTTATAGGCAGTTGAAATGAAATGGAAAACTATGGTAGGGATGTGGAAAATATTGATTGTAAGGTATATAATTTATTAGTAATATAATGGAAATGCCATTGAGGGCTAGAAAGCAGTGCCATCTGGGGATATTTCTTTCGCTTATTAGCCCTTTCAATGCCACTGCATTTTGTAGCATTGGCTTCAGAAACAGTGCTGCTTTGAAAAAAAGCCAACAAAATCTAAACAGTGAAGTAGGCTCTGTTGGGTTTTGTGCTGTCTGAATAGCAGAGAAATGTGTATTCAGCTTCAAGCTCTGCCATCAACTTCCTGCATCACCTCAGGCAAATCTTCCTTTTGACCTATCACTGCTTTGATTGCTTAGCTCAAGCTATTATGTAACTAATATTCAGAGGAAAGACACAGAATTCCCAGAGCTGAGGAGCTAAAGCTTTGTAAATTTTGAGGACAAGGCTAAGGAGGTGTACGTGAGAATGGAAACTGAAAATAAAGTGCACTTTCTGGAGAGGAAAACGTTAGGAAGATAATCAGCAGAGCAAGGCTTCACCCTGAAGGAGGCATTCAGTATTTTTCTTCCCTTCCTGCTTGGTTCATCTGCTTTTGAGAGCCATTTGTTTATTGCATTACCACACTGATTTGAGAAGCTTTCTGATCAATCTTTAGACTTCAGTTGTACTGCTGTAATGAGAAATGCTAACTCTGATTACCGATAAGACATTGACTGTGGGGCAGAGATTATCACTTCTACATCAACATGTTCACCCTTGAGCTGCTTTTCCCTGCTGATACCTAATCTGACATTTTAGCTGTCTGTCACTATGTCCTCATGTCTTCACTCACAGATCTACATCCAGTTTTTCTCATACAAAAACCATGACTTGCTTTATTTGGATTTCACTGGGTTCTTCTCTTTCTTTGAGAAAATAGTCTCAATCTCATTTACAACCACCTCATTTGCTTCTGCAGAAAAACCAGAGTTAAAATACAGCACAAATTACTTCTGTCATTAATCTTTTCCATATTTGCTTCTCATTCTGCTGTCACACAAATGTTGACTTCATCCTTTCTCTTCCTTCCTCTCTCATTATTATCCCCTCCCTTCCTATCGTGTCTTCTTTTTTTCCTTTCTATTTCTCAAAGTCCATAAGTTTCTTCTCAAATGAAGGTAGTCACAGACCTTCCCTGTCATGAAAACACCAGTTGAATTCCCTTCCTGTAACGATCATGTCGTCTGTTTCATTCCTCTCATCTCTAACCTCTCCAAACCTGCTATCCAAAACTGCTCTAATTACATCCTACATCTCCTTCAGTCTGGTACATTCCTTCCTCCATCAGCTAAAGCTGCTCATGTTGCTGTCTCTAGTTATCATTGCAGACATGAAGGCCTCTGTTTCATTGTTGTCTCTTTGATAGACTGCTTTTGAAACTCTCATTCCTCTTCCCAAATCCAGTAAACACTTAACCCGCCTTCCCCCCATTTCCTGATTCTTCACTTCTGTTTCTTAAATCTTTAATGCTGAGTCCTCATTTTCTGCTGCCAAGAGTGTGCTAGGCTTCCTCCCATGTTTTTTCCTCTTGACTCTAGACATTGCTCCTGGCTGCCATTATCAACAGATACGACTTTGAATACCATCCATAACTCATGTTTTTATTTGTCTTTACTTTCTTTTTATACCCATGTGATGGTGTTGAGGTCTTACTTCATGTAGCACAGCAGCTCCTAGGCCTAACAGTTCTCTTCTGACTGTTATGATCTAAAGTCATGTCCTGACAATGATTCTTGCCTCTTGCTGTGACTGACCCCTGAAGCTTTGTTTATTCAAAGTGCTGCTGTGAAGGGGTCTCTCTCTGGTCTGTAATTTTTACCATGTTCCCTCACTTCTTAATCCTCTGGTGTTGCATCTCCTCTTTTTTACTGAACCAAAGACAATTTTCTTCTCAATCCTAGAAGATCTTTGCAGTATAATCTTCCTTCATACTAGCTTATCTTATTGCAATGTCGGGAGGTTAACTTCTACCTTTCTTTTGTCACCCCTGGCAGATTCCTTTTGATCCCTTTGAGAAGAAAAAGTTACTTCTGTCTGAGAGCATGGAAAGGCTTACAGAAAGAATTGTGCCACTTTATGATAGAAAATTCTTTCCTTTGGTAGCACATGCTTCCCACTGTCCTTTATACAGACATGAAAAGAAAGGATTAAATAGCCCAGTGATTCCTTTTCCCTCAGTCCTTTGCTCCTTTAGCCTGGCAGGAGATCTCCCCTGCCCGCCGAAATCTCTTTGAGTTCTCTTACCAGCACTTCAGAGATGTCTCTTTGCAGCACTGGCTGGAGCAGAGACATGGAGGCGGCTGCCAGCCCTGCAGAAAAAAGCTCTCGAGTTGATGCTGGCAGGAGGCAGGAGCAGTGAAACTGCAGGAGTGAGTGCAGAGGATGCCAGCCAGAGTTAAACACCCATTGACTGACTTCTCTGCTGAACTCTGCAGGAGAATGTGAGCGCTCCTCATCAGTAATGGCAAATCTGGGAATTCCCTATGATTACTGGGAGTGCTGTTGTGCTTTTTCTGCATTATGAGGAGCAGACTCGTAGGGTTTTGTAGAAGTAGATATCTATTGGAATGATGCATCCAAACTCCTTTCAGCTTTCAAGAAGTAAAGTCTTAATCCAGTCATCTTAATTTCAGTCTTTGTACTAATGTAACCTATTGAGATGTTCTCACATTATTCTTCAGCCTTTCTTTCCACAGATATGTTGAATATTGTGTATTAGTCTGTTTTTTTTTGAGGAAAGTAAGTTATTGTACAAGTTCAACATGGGCTCTTCTCTCCACAGGGCTACAGGTCCTTCCAGGAGACTGCTCCAGTGCAGGCTTCCCACAAGGTCACAGCCTTCTCTGGACATTCCCCTGCTCCAGCGTGGGGTCCTCCATGTGCTGCAGGTGGAGATCTGCTCCGCCGTGGACCTCCATGTGCTGCAGGGGTGCAGCTGCCTCACCTTGAGCTGCATCATGGGCTGCAGGAGAATCTCTGCTCTGGTGCTTGGAGCACCTCCTCCACCTTCATCTGCACTGACCTGGCTGTCTGCAGGATTATTTTTCTCAGACATTCTCACTCATTTCTTCAGCTGCTGTTGCTGTTGCTGTTGCACAGCATTCTCCCCCACTCCTTTTTTTTTAAATAAGAGTATTAGAGAGTGGTGAGGGACTGGAACAGGATGCCCAGAGAAGTTGTGGATGGACGGGACTTTGAGCAACCTGGTCTAGTGGAAGGCATCCCTGCCCATGGCAGAGGATTTGGAACTAGATGATCTTTAGGGTCACTTCCATTCTATGATTGTATGATGTAACTCACCAGTGCTGAGTAGAGGGAAGGATCACCTCCCTCAACCTGCTGGTGATGCTTTTCCTAATGCTGTCCAGGATGCTGTTGGAACACAGTATGTCCCTACACTGCTGCTATGCTCTCCAGATTCTACACTGATCTGAGGAACAGAGGGGTTTTGGAGTAATTTATACATCCCTCAAGAGCTGTTAAAGTTATCACACTCATTAAATGCTCTGTGGTTTTGGGGCAGTAATTAAATCACTCTTTCATGTAGTACTTGCAATGAGCCCTTCAAAAGGCAGCTCGGTATTTTTGCTTATCAGCTCATAACTTGCTCTGAAGGAACTTTTTTGACTGACTCAAATCTTTTAGAACCATTTTGCCATGGTCCAGTGTCAATATCCTGGTCAGAGACCAGGCTTCTGGGTTGTTATGTGTGAAGAGTGAACAGTCCTTCCACAAAACAGAGGTTTATATAACTAAAGATTTTTATGGAAGCATGTGCAAGGCAAGAAGCAGTTAAATTAATACACAGAATTAAAAAATGCCAAAGCCTGGAGAAGGAACACAGGAAAGCGTAAAAAGATCTGAGCTACATAGAGTGAAACTGAGGGTGAGACTTGCTGAAGACAATCAGAGAAGATAATAACACTAAACTCTTTAAAGGAAAAAGAAGAGTCATAGTTGCATATGACTATTGAGAACTAGTTATAATGTGTCAATTCATCTTGGACGTCTTTATTGTTTCTGAGCTTGAATTCCCTATCTAAAGTATTTTCTCATTGATATGTACTGGAATTTTCCCTTTGCCTTCAGGGAGGGCGTGATCCCACCTGTATCTGAAAAATAGAGGCAATCATTCCTCTCAATATTGCCAAAATTTCATAAATTTTCTGATGCACGTGCAGCAGTCTAATGGTGGTGGTAAACCCACATGAAATCCTATAAATAATTACACTGAAAGTCATTTATCCTAAAACTACATGCATTTGTTTGGTAAATGCTGAAGTTTTGCTCTTGCTAACAAATTGTATTATATTTGTAGAATGTATTTCCTGTATCTTATCTTATTTTGATCATAGAAGGCCCTAAAAATACTTTGTAGAATACAAAGTAAATCTGGATTATTTCAATGCCACTATAAAGGGAAGGGACATCAGTCATGGGGGGCACATTTAATGAGCCAACTGTCCGCTTTCAATAGCCTGCAACTCATTCCAGCACTTGGTTATTTGGCTCCATTTTCATGAGCAAAACAATTTGAGTTTTACTGTTGAACTGAATACACAGCTGTTGTTACAAAAGACACCGTGACTCAGGAAAATATAACTGCTTAATGCTTTTGTGTTTCACAGATTACACAAACTTTTAAAGGAAAATGCATTTAGCTTCTGTTATCAGTCTGAAAATTTATTCAGTGGGAAATATCACTCGTGATGTGTAAGCTGAGAAATATAGTTGTAAATACATGTAATTAAAACTGACATATCTCACCTTAATGGCTTCAGTGACCAAGGTGATAAAAATCTAAGACACATGAAATATGGAATCTGTATATATTTTATGTGTATGTTTAGTAGTGATATACATATAAATAATAAAATAATAATAGCCAAATCAGAGCACTCAATCCAAACTCACCCACCAAAGTTACCGGTTTGGGTTTTTTTTCATAGATTTTAGTGGATTTTGGGTGATGTTTAAATATTCGCTTTCGTGCATGGATTTCATGGCACGTTATAAAGGACAGCTGGGTATGGTCATCCCTATTTTACAGCTGGAATAATCAGGACATGGAAAGATGAAACTGGTTCCTGAAATGCTTGCAGAAGATCAACAGCATATTAGGAAAGGATCCTGTGCTACCTTTTTCTTGCCACTTCTGTTCCCATTGTACATGGTGGTAACTTCCGGTGGTTTCTGTGGAAACAGAAAAGGAAAATCTTTCTGTGAAAATATGCCATCTCTGTCAAGATGTGTGGAATTTCCTGCCAAAACCAGAAATCCCATTAATGTCTTAAGAGATGTCTTTTGCAATGACAAATTTCAGCCTTTTCCATGCTGACTGGCCTTATGTTCTAGCTGAGATACAAAGATGATTGTGATGAAAGCTGTAAAGATAGATAGATACTTAAGTCCCTATTTTCAGAATTTACTGGTAGCATTTTAAATCACAAAACATTTTATTTTACCAATGCTCAAATTCAAATGGGATAGGGGTTGCTTCACTTAGAGGGCTATTTGCTGTTTTGTGTAATCATGGTCCTTTCTCCAGAGCAGGAGTAGGGAAAATTACCCATTTTATCCGTTAGGGAGATGTCTGTGAATATGGTTGCAGTTGTTTAATCTGTGGCTAGGAACTCATCAGTATCATCAGGGCAAAGCTTAAACTTTGTCACTTTGGTGAAATACCCAATGCTCGTGATAATATAAACATGTAAAACATGCATACTCAACTGTGTGTTTATGTTGTTTCTACAATATATTATGTATTAATTATATTTACATTTATAGTTTTAAAATTGTAATTAATGATAAGTAATCTTAATATGATGCATTGTAGTAATTATATTACATCATATTAATATCATGTATTACATGTACAATATATGTTTATGTTGGTTTTATAAGGGCATATGGTGACAGGACAAGGGAGAATGGCTTAAAGCTGAAAGAGGGTAGATTTAAATTAGATATTAGGAAGAAATTCTTTACTGTGAGGGTGCTGAGGCACTGGCACAGGTTGCCCAGAGAAGCTGTGGCTGCCCCATCCCTGGCGGTGTTCAAGGCCAGGTTGGATGGGGCTTTGAGCAACCTGGTCTAATAGAAGGTGTCCCTGTTTATGGCAGTGGGGTTGTAATTAGATGATCTTTTAAGGTCACTTCCAACCCAAACCATGCTATGATTCTATGATTCTATTACAGTTGGTGGTATATCCACTACCTCTGTTTACACATTCTCTCATGAAACCGCTGCTTTACAGTCACAGAGAGGATGCTGTCCATAACCCTCCAAGCCACACTTTCCAAGGAATCCACATGGCAATTTTAATGTCTGAGCCCCATTTCTGGTCAAATATAACTTCTGTTGCCTTCTAATGCTCAAATCCTAAGGAAGGATATTGCTTCCTGTTCAAAGCAATTCTGTGGAACTCTCCTGAACAACACAGCCTGTTGATGTACATTGATGATAGTGGAAGTTTTCTACGCAAACTCATGGATGTATTTTATATAAATCCATGCAAAATTAAGTGCCATTGCTTTTTCCTTAAGTAGTAAGAAATAAAATTTAATCTTGGTTTGATGAAAGAGCACCTAATAAAGTATAATTTGTATTCGGAGAACAACAGTTAAGTTACATTTCTTTTCGGTTCCAACAAGAAAGAACAATGACAAAGGTTCTGTCATTGTTCATGGCATGTTTTAATTCCCATATAACAATCCTTATCAAAATGGAAATGGTTTTGCCCTATCATTGAAAACGACAGAAGGCTGCCTAAACCTCAGGCCCTTCAGAAGAACATAACTATGAAGTGGAAAGGATGTAGAGGTATAAATGATATATCGGATAACACATTTACATAAGGTTAACATATTCTAAAAGCTATTGCTCAGGTAAAGACAATTTTTGTTACAAAAAAGACAAAAAAATGTCTCTGAATGTTACTATATAGACATTTTGTGAGGTATTATTCCTCTAAGTCTCAGCCAAGCACTTCTAGTAAATGCATCATTACACTGAACACTGCAATTACACAGAGCAGTGACTTCCACAGAACTCATTTTAGACTGGTCAATTCTAGTAATTTATGCCTACCATCACCATAAGCAAATGAGATGAAGAACTCATTTTGTGATTGCAAGCTGAAAGAAGATACAAGACTATAGGAAGTAATTGCCTGGATCAATATTTTATTTATTTTTTCCTCATTTATAAAATGGGTCTGCTACTGCATCTGTAAAAACATAAAAAAGGAATAACACAGTGCATTGACTCTCCAATGTTGGCGATGCTATCTTATAAAAGAATTCTATAAATATCCATATATATCCAAGTGGTTAAGTGATAAAATGCCAATAGAAAGTGCTAAGAATAAGTAGCGGATATTCTGAGCTTTATAAAACCAACAAAACTCCTGATTGCACACTGGTTCTTCTTTGTAAGCCTTGACCTGGAACTGTTCTCATGCTCTGTATAGAAATGAATGGTTTGTCCAAGCTCACCCACAGATCACGCTTAGAATAGGAAGGCCTCCTATGGGATTTGTAAATGTCAACAGCTGTAATCAATGCACTGCGTAAAGTAAGGAAGTCTTTAAAGCATGTTGAGCTAGTGAGATGCAGGGAGTGACACAAATAGCTAAGAATTAGTGTGCAGTTATTAAGATGGCTCATAGAATAAAGGAGGATAACAGCAAGAAAATGTTACTTGGTAAGACTCCCATAAAAGTATCACTTTTCCTGGAACTGACATCTTTCCAGGAATAATGGAGACAATCATTAAAGAAGAAGAAATATATTGGATCTTTCAGATAAAACTCCAGAGGGAATTTCATAGATAGGATGCAGTGAAGCCAGTTGATTAGCATCACATAACCTTTTTTGACTAGTTCTACAATACTTTTGAATTATTGAGTATTAGAGACCTAGCTGAATCACTCACAAATATATTTCTATGTTCTTCAGTGTGTTCCATGGCATTTAAGTAAAATATATAATGAATACATTTGTCCAGTTCTCAGATAATTCAAGTAATTAAACCAAATTGGGATTTAGCCAGGACATGGGGCCAGGACAAAATTATTCTTACAAAAAATGTCATGGGATTTTTTAATGACCCAAGAATTATAATACACTTTGCTTTCTGGACTCAGGAGGGAAGGTTAATTGGGTGCAGGCAGAAAGAACAACATCTAGTGAATGAGCAGAAGTACTGTTTGCGCTTAATTACTGCTAACTGCCATTCAAGCTTCAATACAACTACCTTAAAGTGGGAAAGCTGGTGAGATGTCAGTGTGACATGTCAGCAAGGACTATGGGGCAGAAAAAACAGTATGGAATGTGGAAAGTAGGCATGCCTGCTCACTCTCACTCCCTGCTTCACTGAAAGAATTGCACAAATTTAAAGATATCAAACATTGAGAGCTTGGGAAATACTAGAATTAGTAGTTTCTATTTAATATTTGTTCTTATTTACCCTTCTCCCTCAAGCATTAGAATGAGTTTTTAATTACTTGAGCACATACATTTTTTTCCATATGCCTCCTATCTTATTCAGTGTCTGCATTATATAGCACTTGATGTTCTGTTTTCTCCTTGCTTACTATATTGTGTACACTTCAGCAGAGAAGCCACCTCCTGAATATAATAGGCACACTCCTGGGATGTTCTGTGGTACACACAGAACCATCAGATGATTTGAAAATTTTGTTCATATATTTTCTTGACCTGTAAGGTGAGGGGATAGATATCAGCACCATTTTTCAGGTATGGTATTAAGGCAAAAAGACACCAAAGTTAAGAGTACATACTAGTTTTAAGCTCTCATTTTGAGATGCCCTAGGACTGATTTTTCAGCACAGGCAACATTTGTATAGTGGTTAATATATTCTGAGAACAGCTCTTCTACGTTCAGCTGTGCCTGGTATTGCCCATAGTTCTCTAAATTAGAACCATGCTGCTCTCAGGCCAGGCACTAATGAACCAAGAAACCCACTATTAAAAGACTGTGCAAAGGCTGGTGTGACCTGCTCACTAGTGCATAGAAAGCAGTAAGAACTAAGGAAAGAATCCCATTTCCTCGGACCAGAATCATCTTAACTATAAGAGCATCCTATCTCATCTAGCAGACCCCTGCCCCATGCACTGCACACCTCAGCTTTCACAGTGACAGAAGCAGTGGTATACAAGCAGTGGTCTTCCTAATCATGCTTAATACTTCACTTGAGTAAACTGGAACACAAACACTCCCTTATGACAATCCAAAAGGATCCCTTTCCAGAGATCATGAACTTAGCAGGACTAGTTTGACAAAAGCTACAAACTGTTTTTCATTAAAAAATATAAAGTATAGACCTCATTATCTTACATGGTTCACGGTATGTAGAGGAAGGGAACAAAGTGGCAGCCATCTGCACTAAACAAAGGATGTGTGGTTCATACATCTATTTTTATGTGTACCTTTAGCTTCCAAGTATGATCTTCAATATATGTGGAAGCAAGCCTTACCCAGGTGGATTCATTAGCTCAGAGCACCTGAACAGACATATTTACCTCCAAACTTATGATGATGTCAAGCAGTTCCAGTTTACCACCCACTTCCAAAAATTTAATTATTTAAAAAACAAAATTTTTTTAACTTTCCAGTATAAAGTTATCCTTTTCCGTTTCAAATAATTTAGAATAGTTGATGACTGCTGCCAGCCTGGCTCCCTGAGTCTCACAAAGCATTAACAGAACCATTTCCTGAGCCTCATACTTCCCTAGTCTTAACAGCATAAATCAAATTACAGGCTCTAGAATCACAATCACAGCCTTGGTACTGCAGCCTAGCTAATCTTCCGCAATAACTGAGAACATCATATTTTTCCTAAATACAGTGGCAGCTTGTAAGACTTATCAGGTAAATGAGCTTCTTTTACCCTATGAGATGAATATTGCTCTGGGAATAAATCAATACCAAGCCTTGTATAGTCAATAGTGAAGATACGAAAGTATTTTTCAATGCTGCAGCATTTTAGTCTGAAATCAACACAACAACGTTCACTGCTAATGGACTGTGATGGTAAGCATTGCTCTGTTCCTGTAAAGATCTGTGTGTAAGGCACTGCAAATAGAGCTGATGAGGTTTGTCAAAGGCAACCCTTATTTCAATTGACATTGTATTCTGGTGCTGACAGCTGAAGGCTAAAGTTCTGATTAATTCATTTTCCTTTCATTAGAAACATTTTCTTTTCCTCCTGAGGGTCCATTCAAGCTAGAAAAACACTGGCTCTTGGCAGTACTGGCTATTCTTTATTCTTTATTCACTAAATATGCAAGAAAGTTTTGACTTGTAACTTCTCCCTGAATTTTCAAATCTGCCTGGAACTCTGCTTGATGAATGAGAAAAAGCACAGAGGTTCAGAGAGCCAATAACTAACATATTTACAGCAATGGACAGTTCTGTTCTCTAATCTGCTTTTTTTTTTGTCTCTGCACAGGCAAACAAATAACTTAAGTGGGAGTTTTGCCTGTGTAATGAATTTAGGAAGCCTTCCAAATTAGGAATAGGATGTGTGGGTAGCAACAGTGCAATAGCTAACTTCCCCTCTTTCCTCCATACCCCCCAAATATCTGCAGAGAAAGATCAAAGATGGGACTAAGGAACAGAATTTGGATCTAGATTCAAGTTTCAAATCATAAGCAGAATGAAGATATTCTGACCCCCAAAAGCCAGATACAGATATTACCTACAGAGACTGAGAAAGCTACCACTATTTCTTCTGAGTCTTAGAAGTATTTAAAAAACTATTTCATTTGAATTTTAATTATTTACAACAGGACACATGAAGACGAAGATAGATCCCTTTTCTTCAAGTGACAGGCATGTATAGGATTTGTAAAGAAAAAAATTACATATGTGCATCTAAACCTTTTGTAAGTTGTAATCATATTTTGTTAATATCTCCCATTTCCCAGATTACTGGCTTTGTCCTGGGTTTTGTTGGCTTTGTTTTGCCACTAAAAAATGCTACCTAATGAAATTGTTTATTAATCCTGAAAATGTGTTATTGAGGAGAATAAATAAGGGGAAATGCTGCATACTACATGGAAAATCATGAGTGACAGAAATTTAGCTTGAGGGAGAGTACAGGGCAGAACTGTAGTTTCTTAAGTGAGGACCATAATTATAGGCTCTTGGGTAAAATCAGTACATTTTTCTCTTGGGCTCTTGTGACTCCTGCTGTTTTCCAATAGGCTTTTATGGCAAGTACAAGAAAGCACACACCCCATTTTTGGTTGAAATATGTGTTTCCTTCAGATGGCAATGAACACAATCAACAACTCGAGGTAAGAAGATCTGGAATGTCTATCTATCTGTCATATTGATCTGTCTGGTGTTTGGTTTTGTTCTGGACACTGAACAAAAAGAATCCATTGTTACATTGCCTTAGTGAACAAGAATTAGATGAGGAAATTTTTGCATTGTTTAATGCCACGGTATCCACAGTGGTGCCAGTGACTTAAGGTAAGGATCTGGTCAATGTTAACCATGTCAAGCTAGTGCTTTTGCACTAATAAGTAATGTTAAGAGGCAAAAGTAAAGAAAGAGCCCTGTTACTGTAGACTGTGATCCTGGAGGTGGGTGAAGCTGTCAGTGCTATGCCACACAGAGAAGCCCTCCAGGGTGGATTTGGACACTCACATACTTTACAGCTAGTACCTTCCTTTTCTCTTGATAAGCTTCATAAGGTATTCACAAGTGCATGTACTTTTCAACTAGTACCTTCCTTTCCCCATGACAAACTTCATAAGGTATTCCAGAGTGTGTGACAAGCCCCTTAACATGCCAGGCCCTTAACAAGATAGCTGCTTAAAGCAAGAATTTGACTGGAACCAAAGCTTTTGGCTTAAACTGCATGACTGCCCATTTACATCACGAAGTGCTATGTTCAGTTTGAGGACACATTACCTTATCCATTGAGCAGTCTTCTGTTAAGCATACTATGAACTAGTCAGCAATATATTTGAAACAATGATACTGTAAATAGGGTAGGCCTTAATTTTACACAGTCCTGAGGGACATCTGAAATCTCTCTGAGGTTAATGTTCTGAACAAGTATTGAGTTTAATGTGACTTATGGAAATGGAACCTCATATGGGCTCTGTTTAACAGTCAGATTGGAATATTTAGAACCTGACACTTGGGATTTATCTGCCAGAATACAAATGAGAGTGAGCAAGTGCTAACAAGAAAGCAGGGATCATTTTATCTTTCCCAGTTAGATTTTCTTGGGCTGGCTGGTCAAGCACTAATGTGCTGTCTAGACATTTATACAGAAGCTGATTTGGTTTGTATGACAGTGAGTTATATAAATGATTAATTACCCTGTACCTTACATGAGCCATCTTTGACTACCATGTATTTTATTGAGATGAGCATATTAAGAGGTATAAACTCTATATAGTAAAATCTTGAAAAGTCCCTCATAACTTAATTTTCATAGATAAGAAATGCAAACCAGTCTTTTCAGTCTACCATGATTTTCTTCAGGAAGAAAATCCATTAGAAAAATAAAGCTTTCTAATGCAATGACAGGGAGCACAGTCTAGTCATCTGTATGTAGGGCTGGGATTCACAAATTATTGTTCCAGCTGCCAGTGGGCAGCTCTTTTTATTAGATCTAATTTACCCATCTTTTATTAAGCCACGTGAGAGACATCTTAATCATGAAGGGAGGGACACATCCTACCTAATGTCAGCTATCTGAAATGAGGCAGATGGTGCTACCCTCAAGGCAATGCTTACAGTTAAAGGAGAGGGGCACCTCTTTGAGAGACTCTCCCAAGCCTCTCATGTCTAGCTGCTGACTATCCAGAGTCCACAGACATCTGGCTTAGACCTTGGTTTTAAGTTCTGAAGTGGGGTAGGCTGAATTCTGCATTACTTTCACAAAATACTAATGACAGAAGTGAACCAAAGGTTTAAAGGATCTGGAGACTTAATTTTTTTTCCCAAATCATGGCTATGTGATGCCTTCAATCCATTACAGAGAGAGGATCTCACACATATTTAGATTGGTACTAAGCT
The DNA here is from genome assembly GCA_026283785.1 of Coracopsis vasa. Lineage (NCBI taxonomy): Eukaryota > Metazoa > Chordata > Aves > Psittaciformes > Psittacidae > Coracopsis > Coracopsis vasa. Next base: position 14,920 of record JANHGB010070395.1, read on the forward strand.
CAGTGAGGACAAACTGAAGAAAATGTTCCTGTGAGATATAAAAAACCTACTTGATATGACTGACTGATCCTCAACATCACCAACACAAGGCTTGCAACTTTGCTGTTCCAATAGCTGGTAAGCACCAAACCTGACAGGAGAGCAATGCTATCACTCTCCAAACAATAGATTTTCCTTACTGTCAGCAGGAGGTATTCCATACTGGATACCTCATATTTATCTGATGCTCTGCAACACAATTTTGAATCCAAATAGACTGAAGTAATAATAATATGAAGGCTTTCAGATAGTTGCCCAGATCATGCTGGGTAACGCAGAGTCAGCAGAGATAATGAAGAAATAATTGGGTGAAAACATGAAAAAATGTTTAAAGATTAGACATGATTTTTGACAAGAACTTGTTGAAATCACATTCTCATCTGGCTTTCCTTAAACAGTCTCCTACTTGAATTCTGTTGTGATCTTGAAACCAAAAAAAATGAAAGCTTCATTAAAACACAAAGAGTCAATAGCACTCAGAGATGCTGTGGTTAAGATGAAAAGCTGTGCAGGGTATATAATGTTACATCACCAGGCTGAATTGTTAAATCCTCATCAATACATATACAAAAACATATGGATATGTTCTGTAATACTTGTTAGGCTAAATATATTGAGATCAGGTCTTATGATTCCCAAATAGAAAGCTCTGTATATTGAAAGAAAAGTAAATGCATGCTTTGGGAGTATACTGACCAGCTTCAGTCAGTTTGCAAAGACTGACGATGACATGAGTCAAGCAACTTCCACAAAATGTTCTTGTGTTCTATTTTCCATTTTTCTTTCCTATAAATTAAGATAAGCCAAATAGAAATAGTGTAAAATAGATGAATAACTACTGTGAGTCAGAAGTGGGTCAAAGATGGATAAAGAACTAATTTGAAGACCAAAAATCATTGTATTTCAGATACACAGGTTTAAAGGTGAAGGGATTCTATAAACTGTAAATGAAATTTGGCAGGCTGAGGCTGGTGTGATTAACATCCTTTTCTGGTCATCACAGAAATTCACAGTCTGAATTCAGGTGGCTGCTAAGGACATCCACCTGTGTGAAAACACAACTGAAGTGAAAATACAATATGCTATATGGGAATTGATTTATTGTCATCATCCACAAGAAATGCATTAACTCATCCAATTTAATGAATTAGTTTGATTCAATTTCATTGATTTTCATTAGTTTTCTGGGCTAGGTAGTAGTCTCACTTCATTATAATATGCCAGAAAAGTACATCTAAATATCACATACCTGTACAAAGATTGGTGTCATCTAGTAGTCTCAATTTCTGAATAACTGGGACACCTATTTTTAATACACTGACAAGACGTAAAGCTGCTTTTACACACATTAGTATCAGGAACTTCCCGATCTGATTCATCGACAAAATGTTGTTCTAAATACCTGCTGATATAATGTAGAAAACTTAGACATTTGATTAAACCTCATCAGAGGGCAGAGTTCTTTTTCATCAAGGTATCATAGCCCAGTATTGGCTGCCATGTTAAATGTGAAAGATCTTACTCTCAGTTTGTTGTTTTAATTTTCTTCCCACTTAGATATTCAGTCTTAAGATGGTAATAGCAAACACAATGAAAGTACAACACTGCTGGAGCACTTCTTACAGGGTCTGTACAGGGGACGAGCCACAGCGGGGTATTTTACTTTAAGCCAATTGCTGCAGATTGATCCTAAGAAAGCACATAAAGGGAAAACTGGTAAAAGGCTAAAAATCCAATCTGATGCTCCAGTACACGTCCAAATATCTGTACTTTAATGACTTCAATTATGGAGGAAATGAATGCATTAGAGATAATGGTGCCCTGGCTAATACAGCCTCTTCTTCCTCAAAAAGGCATTCAATTGACTTGCAGGATTTTTTACAAGAGTTGATGTCCTGTGCTTGCCTCACAAATCATTGTAGTGAATGAGATCTACATTGTCTAATAAGCAGCTACTTTAAGTTTTGTGACTATCACAAGAAATTTTCACAAATGTAGCTACCTTTCAACGTTCCTTTGCTGTGTAGTAGGCTGAACTGTGGTCACATTTAAGGCCATATCTGGAGAAAGCCATCTCTTTTGCTTGAGTTTAAACTCCTGGGTTTTAGAGGCTCAGGCATCTTATCTACACTTATTGGTAACGGATGATGAAAACTGGCCCTGAAAATGAAGCCCCAGATGAATGGATTTCTGCACACAAGTGCTGGAACTTCATGTGACAGAAGTACATCAGAGCTGTGGCTGGACGCTATTCGTCAGCTGAGGCAGTGCTGTCAGGCATCTCCACAACCACAACACACACACAAGGGAGTTCTTGACAAGAACACTCCCTTTTTGAACCTGAGGTGATCCTGTCCATTTGGAATGTCCTTCTAGCACTGAAAGAGAGTAGCTATGGGTAAAGCACAGGATGACACTGTTTGTTCAAAAGGTGAAGACCTGGTATTTTTGTGGCAGAGTATGTCCAACAGGGAAATTGCCCGCCAGATCCTTCCCGGGAACTGGTTTAGCTTCTGTTTATTAGCTTCTCAATAAAGTACTATCAGGCACAACATGGCTCTAAACAGGCTTCAGGTCTACTGCTGGCTCTTTTTTAGCCAATGTGGAGGATAAGCAGGAACATTTTGGTCCATCTGCTCCAACGTGAGTAGCCAGACCAGTCTCTGTGGGACTGAGATTCCTCTGTCAAAGCTGAGAGAAGGAACCAGGATTTTGTCAGCAATTTGATGTGTTTCAGATAACTGGACTGGATCCTTAGCTGGTAAAAATCAACGTTAACTAAGATGATATTTTTTGGTCAATGTACATCACTTGAGTACGTATTTTCTAGTGTTGAAATATTTGAAGTAAAAGGATTAAAGTATTTGTCATCTTGGTGTCTCAGTTCAATTTGCTGCAGAGTTCTGACAAAATTCTAGAGAAACTTTTCATTGATCATTTGGTGCCAGACATAAGAGCTAGTGTCATTTTTAAGGTGAAGATGAAAATGCAAACTATACAAACAATTCTGATAATTTATACAGTGCCACAGAACACTTCTCCTGAATTTCTATTTTGGAATGAGGGTTTGCTACAATGAGTGAGCCCAGGTGCACTGGCTGACGTCCATGTGAGTAATTACATTGATCTCAATATGAAGTTCTCTTTTCAGAGGAGCAATGTATTCTTTCTTCATCCTGACATTCTGTGCGGTAGTGGTGCCTATTGTTTCAGAGCTGCACCCAGCCTGAGAGACAGCTGCTCTTTACTGATAGCTGAAACAATCCTTATACCCATAGTTCATATTCTCTTTCAGACTCTGCTCTGTGTAAAGGTGCTTATCCTCCACTGCAAAGAGCTTTGAGAGCCACAGAAGAACGAGTCACGAGTCACCAACTGTAAGGAATGAAAAAACAAAAGGGGAGAGGAAAAGCACTGGCTAGTATGCCTAACTAATGTGTGAGTACAGGCAGGGACTGGACCTGAGGGAAGTTAAAGGGTAAGACAAGAGTAGGATATAAGTACGATCTTGCCATTCGCCACTGTTCTTTTTTTTAAGTCTTCCACTTTGATTTGTCATCTTCCTTCTTTTTTTCCCTCATTAGCTAGAGCTTTCTGTCTCAGTGCTAAAATTTCTTAACTTGGTTTCATTACCAAGAGGGGTTTGCTTCTAAATCCATTAAGTGTCTTAAGGTGTTTAGCCACAAGGTGCGGAAAAGGAGGGCAGTTTTTTTACCACAGTGTTTTCTATATTTTTCTTTTCTCTTATTTCATGTCTGAACCTGGTTCAACATTTTTACAATGATACTGAGGCAGTGCCAAATTCTATTCTGGTACATGACTGGCTGCTAGTAAATCGTGACACACTTAATTTTTACTTCATTAAGAGTTTATTAGACAAACTGTTATTACCCATGATGCCATCATGGGGCAACAAAAGCTTTTATGAAAATAGCATACAGGAGAGGTTGTTTCTACACAAAAACCATTAGCAGATATATTTATTTTATTACCACTCAACATATGAGAGGGGGAAATAAACCAAATGGTGTATTATCTTCCACATGGAAAAGGACCCAGTTGGTTAGAGGGGAAAAATTATTTTCAAACTTCTAACAAGCTTTTACAATTACAAATAAACGTGAAATTAGGTTAAATAAAAAACCAAACCAAAACAAAATAAAATATGCAATTGTGCTCTTTTTACCATCATTGCTTATTCCTCCTAATAGTCCTGTTTACTCCTTTTCTGCCTCTTTTGATCTGACTTGATTGAGTTGCCACCCCTTTCTCTGGTTTTCATTGAACTGAAAGAACAGAGGAACTGAACAAAGCTGTTGATATGTAAATAACAGCTTTGAAGATAGAAGTACCAGATTGCTCCTAAAAAGAAAAAATGCAATTGCCTTTCTTTTTTGACCACATAAAGAAATATCCTGATGTATAATTCAAACGGTGCCCAAACCTAAAGATTCCATTATCTCTGAAGAGTAATCATTTCAGTCAAACCAGGTATTTCCAGGGTACTGTGGAAATTCTATTAAGTGTGAAAAACGTTACATTCTAAATGTTGTTGCAAAATTGACTATTTCAACACTATTTCAGTTTCCATATTTTCCATTATGAGTACTTTCTGATAGGACTTTTTAAAAGATGGGATAATTTTCCCTTACACAAAAACAACTGAAGGCCAGATTCTGATGCTTCGGCTCCCACTAGGTGGTATCTGAAGTCACAGAGTTGGAAGTGACTTCTGAAAGTCACCTGATACAACCCTCCTGCTCAAGCAAGGTAATTTAGAGCTGGTTGCCCAGGACTGTGTCCAGATGGCTTGCAAGTATTTGCAAGGATGGAGGCTCCACAACCCCTCTGCACAGCCTGTGCCAGTGCTTGGTCACCCTCACAGTGAAAAACTGTTTCCTGATGTCCAAAGGGACATCCTGTATTTCAGTTTGTGACTATGTGTGGTTCCTCCGACTCCAAAGAGACTCTTCCCTGGATCACAGATATGATAAGCAGGTTTCAAAACACACTGAAGTCAATAGCCAGTAACTTACACACTTCTGGGCTTTGAATAGGACCCTGTATAACTAGAAGTATTAAATTATCTCTGTTCTCCTGCAACTGCTAGACTAGTGTGCATTTTTAAGGCCATATATCTGTATGAAGCCAAAGAACAATTTGCAGGCATTGCCGCTTTCGCTTTTCAGTGAGATACCCTAATGCTTTAGTCCAAACATACAGTTGGTAGTTTGCAGTTACCAGTATGAAGTTACAAGTTGCATTTGCACAAATGTCATAGTACGAACCTCGATAATGAGGCAAAATAGCCTCAAAAGAGAGTAGCTGCTGCTGATGCATGCTGGCTCCAGCTCTTGCTCCAGAATACCCAGCTTGCCAATGAAAGCTACCAGCTCTAATGGAGGAGTATGTTTACAGGTAAGAAGGGACCATTTGCAGATGGATGGATCAACTGCAGTAAGACTACAGAGTCCTGAATGTACCATAGTTGGTTTAAATACACAGTGCGTAGCATCACTTTTAGACCAGCTTGTGTTTATCTGTCTTCTTGTATAGATAAGGGGCAAAGGCAGGGTTCTTGAGAGAGCCATGAAGAGCACAACTGATGAAGAGTAAGCTTTGGGTATCACAACTAGCTGGGGACCTACGTGCATTAGGCTCTTTTTTTTCCCTGAGATTGCAATTGCAAACATTCCCATGCTCAATGTCTGTGGCTCCAAGGGTAAAAATGAGCTACTTTCTTCTCTTAATTTTTTAGGCTCAACCTGGCAGCCAGGTACTCCCACAACTACCCTGTGTCCCTATTCTACCATAACCATTTGTGGCTGCTTTCTTGCTTTCTCTCTCATTCAGTCTTTTTCTTGCTTATGAGACTTTCTAATTCACCACATCATTTTGTAAAATACTGCACTCCTTTCTGACCATGTTATCTTTGTGTAGTTGTACGGAAAGACCACAAAGATAACCTTTTTCCTATTAAAAACAGCATTGTGAAAAAACCCCAATTTACATTGTTGCTTACCATGACAATGCTATAGTCTCATGTTGCTGACAGTCCCCAAGAACAAGAAAATTCAGATTTTAAGCAATTGAGAACTTGTCATTTCTACATCTGTATCTTAGAAACAAATCTACTTAAACAGCCTACATACTAGATAAAAAAAAGATAAATTTATGTCCCTATTAATTCTGAATTGGTGCCAACTTCAGCAGGCAATACACTTATTTTTGTTTACCTTTTGTCTATCAATCAGGCACTTTGGCTGTTTATTACCGGTAATGCTCACCCATCATGTATCATCATGCAGAACAGTAACACTATGAAAAGCAGAAATCAGCATCACTTTGCCAGTTTTCAGAATATGGACAGAATCAGTAACAGATCAAACTGACTCCATCAAGGTGTCTTGAAGAAGAGGCAACCTGGGATGCTTAGCAGTAATTTGTGAACTACCTGAGCTTTGCTTGAGATCATCCTGATCTCCACATTTTGCTCCAAAAGGTAAAAACATAACTGTTTCTGAACATTGGTAAGGAGTCTCTGACACACACTTTCACACTTTAAGACACCTTATGTAGCTCATAAAAAACAAAAGGCTGCAATAATGGGTGTACCCTTTTCCACTCATTTACTATTGGGTAGCAAGATTTAGAAACAGGACAATTTTGGGTAGTTAAATAAATTATTTCTGAATCATGTTCATAAGAAGAATCAATAGTGCTCTGCCAGAAGCCACCAAGGTCTTTTTTTACCTTCTTCTACAGGAAGTCAAGTGTTTTCCCTCTGGCAAAACTAGAGCAGGTCTTGTACTAGCACTGACATCCAAGACAGTTCTGCTTCTTTCAGGCAGCGCAGAGATTTGTGTTTCACTGTGGACTTCTTTGGCCCTCCATGTCCATCCACTGGAGCAGCTCAAAAGGACATTTCATCACAATGAAGGAACAAGCTCAAGCTGGAGACTACTATATGCATATTCTATAGGATACAGTTTGGAACACAGCATCAGATCACACTTTTGTCTGAAGCTGCTGCAAAACTATGTGCGTAAGTGCCAGGCTGAATCAGTGCCTGAAAAGAATTCTCCATCTGAAGCAATTCAGCAACTCTCTGATGGGGTGTTGGATTTTCTCTTCTTGTCCTTCTGCTATAAGAATGCCCTTGGCCACTACCAAGCAGTTTAGAAAGAAGCAAGCCACTTCTCCCAGTGCTTCTCTCTTTAACTGAAAACAGAATTAAATGCTATTCTCATCTTACACACACCCCGTTGTGTCCAAGTCTAGATAAGAATAAAGAGTCTGAAGTCTATGCTCTTTAGGGTAAATCACAGTGGAAAAAAAGGGAGGTTTCAGAAATTTCAACTTGCTTGCTTTCTTCTAGTGTGAGTTGAGTTAAAAAAGGCTTAAATCCCTGGACCTCAAACTCGTCCATTCCTAGAAAAGATAGATAGATAGATAGATAGATAGATAGATAGATAGATAGATAGATATTTAGTGGCATATAATAGCAATAATCCCATTTACCTTTGAGTAGACTGGAAGATTAAAGTTTACGCTACTGAGTAAACAGTCAAGCCGCAGCATCATACGTGCCCTCTGTATATTCCAAGGCAAACAGAGCTCACTTTTAATTAAAGCACAACTTGGGCAAATAACTTATGGAACCAGTTATTAGTCATATGTTAGGTTGCCCCCAGAAACTACATAAATTAACCTAAAAAAACAGCAGGTTAATTAAACAGAAACTATGCAACCTTATGCACAGACTGCATTTTTTCTGTCAGTGGGTACCTAACACAAAAGCGTCTCAATCCTGATGCTTTTTCCATGCTATTATCAGATAAAATTTATTATTATTACTATGAATAAAATTTTACACCTATTTATTTTGATTCATCCCAAAGCATAGAGGTTTGGATCTGGATTATCAAGTAGTAGCACCATCATGATGCTATCACAGACAGAGTATATTGCATTGAAGGATCTCAAAATACTTAAAATGTATTAATCAGAAACCTTTACATGTTTTTAACTGCTTATCTGCAGCTGCACATCTCTGAGATTTTTATTCTTGATCAGACTGATGTTTTAGTGTATCTATCATTCGTTGAGAGAAAAACGTGACTGATTCTAAATATTGTGCTTTGAACTCAAAAATCCTTTGAAAGGATCAAAAATGGGACCTCTTATTTATTTATTTATTCTGATTCTATCAGGTTCAAAAAGCTGTGTGCGAGCCTACTAGTACCACTTAACATTTGAAGAGAGCCTTTTGTGAACCTTTCTATTAAAATGGCCACGATAATAGGAAACAACTATAATTTGGCTATGAATCACAGAGCTATTCACAGGAAGGCTGTTAGCAAAGACAAAGGCCTTGCTGTCCATTATAAACCCATGAACTGTCTTCTGATAAATGCAGCTTGTCCTTCGATGTAAAGCTACTCATCGCAATCCACCCAGCAGCCTCCATTGCTCTCTCTAATGAAAATGCACTCGGTAACGGAGAAGCTGCTTAGTTCATTGAAGCAGAGACTGTTTTTTCGACAAACTGTTTTGTACTGGAAACTGTAAAAATCCCCAAAGTAAGGAGAAATGGATTTTTTTTTCCTCCATAAAATTTAACCTTCATTCGCAAACAGCAAAACCTCCTTTTTCTTTAAAAATATGTAAATAATAATGGTGGTTTTTTTTGTGGGTATTTACCAGGAAGATAAATCTCAAAGAGCTTTCCTCTATACCATCTTTAAAAAGAATCTCTTCTTTCCGTGTTTTATGTATCACGCATATGTATCTAGGGGCTTTGAAGAAGAGGAGGCAATTTCTTTGGGTGCCTTTATTGTCCTCCCTTCTCCTTTCAGTTAATATTTGCCTAATATTTGATAATTGCTACTAAATATGCTGTATCAAGTAACGCACTTAATTTACCTACTGAGCCTGAAACCACTGGATGGAAAGTGTATCTATGGATATGCCACTGTAGAGTAGCAACAGTAGCTTTGGGCTACAGCTGCTAAAAATAACTTGCTCTGTGCTGCAACTCAGGTATGAGAGATTCAGACCATTCATAAGAACTGCAATTAAAAGCATCAGATGGACTGGAAATACCCTCCTCCATCACTCTGGCAATTCCTTTTTGATGACTCTGTGCAGTGGTGGAGTTTTTTTCTTGTTTTGCTTGTATTTTTTTTATGAAGAGCACAATATCTCTTGATTTCTTTGCTGGGAAACAGCATTTTTAGAGTTTAAACAGATACGGCCATCATTTTAATTCTAGACAGATGGCAAGGAAGAAGGAAAGATAATTTTTCAAGGCCAATGTTAGACTGTTGGCATTTTTTTAACACGGCAATCAAAACAGGAGCCATCATAATAAACAAAATCCCTTTAGCATTTATATAAAATGTAGCCTCCTGCATACATTTAATTAGCATATTTTCCCTTGCATAGTCTCCAGGGGCAAGGCTGATCTACTCTGACTCGTATTTAGAGCATACATCACTGGTAAATAGTCCCACTGAAGTTGAAGAGATTGATCATGCAGGTAAACCTCTCATCAGCTGGGCTTCATAACAAATGCTACAAAGCGACAGTCAGACAAAGTGCTGAAACCCTGCCTGATGTTCTTTCCATAGAATCACAGAATCATAGAATGGTTTGGGTTGGAAGGGACCTTAGAGATCATCTTGTTCCAACCCCCCTGCCATGGGCAGGGACATCTTCCGCTAGACCAGGTTGCTCAAAGCCTCATCCAACCTGGCCTTGAAAAATTACAGGGATGGGTCAGTCACAGCTTCTCTGGGCAACCTGTGCCAATGTCACACCACCTTCATAGCAAGGAATTTTTTCCTAGTATCTAATCTAAATCTACCCTCTTTCAGTTCAAAGCCATTCCACCCTGTCCTATACCTACATGCCCTGTAAAGAGTCCCTCTCCAGATTTCTTGTAGGCCCCTTGAGGCACTGGAAGGCTGCTATAAGGTCTTCTTTGAACTCTCTCTGCCTGTCTTCACAGGAGAGATGTTTCAGCCCTCTGAGCTTCTTAGTGGCCCTCCTCTGCACTTGCTTAAGCTTCTCCAGGAAATAATAAGTAACAATGAAACTGGCCTTTAGGAAATCAAGTGAAGGCAAAAGCAGTAACTCATACCACACATTTGTATGATCCTGGAGCTGGTAACAGTGGCTCTGACAGGTTGAACGGTTGCACTCAGGCAGCAGAGGGTTTCCTTCAGCTTCCTTCTTTCTCCAAAAGCAATCCCTAAAGGCATGCACTTAGCATGGCTGGGGCAACCACTGCCTTGCAGTAGCTTTGGCTACTGGCTTTCCAAGGAGAGGTGAACAGAGGCTGGTTTCCCCGCGCTCCCAGCAGCACAGGCATGCGAGGGCAGGTTGCTCCCATTACACAACAGGCAGAGGCAGGTCGGGGCAGCTGGCAGGCAGGGATTGTGAGGGGTGTCGGAAGCTTAATGCTGAGTGTTCCACACAGGGCACCCGTGCTGCCCGCCCCACGGCTGACAACCTCCCTGCAGCACGAGATGCGCTCCATGGCTCTGTGCGGGGATGAGGCGGCTCAGATCAGCTCCAGCCTCGAACAAGTGATTGCCCCCATGCTCAGTCTCCTCTTTGCCTCTTCCAGCTGTGCTTTGGTCTCTCCCTGCCTCTCATGAAGGGGACAGAGCACCTGGATGGTGGTGGCAGCTGTCACTCTACTGCTTTCTTCCTCAGGGTGTTCACTCTAAAGGGGAAGGGATATTCTCTGCTCCAGGTTAAGCAGCAGCAGCACAGACACAGGCTCAACTGTCTTGTCAATACCAATTATCTATATGAGGATAAGAGTGCCAATAAAAAACAGTTGTTTTTTCCTTTCTTCTAGTTCAAACTGAACAACCTTATTCTATGCTTCTATGATTCTATGAACCTGTTTTTTTTTCTTTCCATTTTGTTCTGTCAAAGTAAAACAAAACAATTTTCTTATCAAACTGTAATTGCATCAGAACATCTCTTTAATCTGAAACAAAATGTTAAATGTGGCAGGCACACAAGAAACAAAAGGAAATGAAGGACTAGCTGCAACTGTATTGCTGCTTCCTACTTCCAGGATTGCCAGTGATGGGGACACTTGTGGGACCTGAACTCCAGGCTCCAGCCCCAGCTTTGCCTGAAGGGGTTTCAATTTGCATCTCCTGTGAAATAACTGTGCAATGCCATTCTCTCGCTCTTGACAGCTGATGTTTTAGTATTTGTTAAAATGTTTCAGAGCTGTAAATATCAAGGAAACACATATTGGGATTTTTTTTTTCCTGTTGGTTAAATCACAATTTTGAGATGATAATTATAGTTCAAATCAACACAGGCAGCACCAAATGCAGCTCTCCCATGTTTGCCCGACAACATTAATCATTGGACACTGAAAAAGCAGAAGGAATATTATCTGTTCCTCTGTCAAGATACTTATCCTACTCAACAACCTAAACATGTCTGCAGTTGAAAGTATTTGGCAAATTTGATCCAAGTCCACGTAGATTTTGAGCTGTATGAAACTATGCTTTGGCAAATTTTGTATTTGTACTACTTGCAAATTTAAACCCAGTTCTGCTACAGTGTTGTGCAAGAACAAGAATTTACAAGGAGTCATTCAAAAATAAGCAGTATATTTATTCATATTTTTGTGAAATTGAATGCATTTTGCATGTGAAATATTTCCTGTGTTAAATTCATTCTCACAGCACTGTTTCATACTGAAGTTTCTCCATACTAATCAGTATCCAGTATATTCAGCATATTCAGATTGATATATCCAGGACGATAGTGGTTTAGTACAGCTAGTAAATTATTCATGTGAAAACATATGTTGCACTAACCCTGCTAAAGTGTTTATAAGCAGTATGTCTGGGGTGGAAAAAATAAAAAGAGGAGAGAGAAGAATAATATACAAATTAAAGCCAACACATCTTGTAAAATTATAATTAATAAATCTGGGACAACATGTATTAGCGTGCTAATGAAAATTGCTGATTACACCAAAATAGAAGGCAATGCCCATTAGGCGAGAATCAAAATATCACAGTGGGGGAAAGAACTGAGCGTTGTTAAAAAACAGAGATTGGACAAAAGGGACTATGGAAAAGCTGAAGGTTATGTTCACAAGTCGTCTATATGGCCAAATAAAACAAGGTAGAAAAGCCTGTGATTTATACAGGCAAGAAAGGGACAGTGGGCAGAAGCAGTGACACTACGCAATGAAGTAACACATCCAAGGTTGCATCCTAAGCCAGGAGAAGAACACAGATCTATGCAGCATCAGGCCAGTGAGCTAGGATCTCCCTTTCTGGTGATCACATTGATATTACAGGACAAACAGACTCTCTTGTAGATGACACTATGCAATCATGAGTTGCCTACTCAGAAACTGTTTCTAGACAGGCAAACTTTACACCAGTTTCAAAAGCAAAAACATTGCCAGGGACACCTGTTCTTCATAGATATCATGTAGTCAGGGGTCACTGCTGAGAGTATTCTCTGTAATTTCTACACCCCTCTCTGATCCAATTTTTAAGGTCAGCAGAGAGCAACACATGCAGCACACAAATTTAGTGGGTAGATTAGCAAAGTGACCTCAGAAAGGGAACAAAGTGTGCTGCTTTCTCAATCAGCATCTTTTAAAATCTCTGATAACTAACACTGAAATATTTGCTTTGACAAGAGAGTTTGCTGAGGGAGTTTCCATGGTAATTCTTGGCCTTTTGACTGTGGGGACAATTTCAGCTAGCTTCAGTGGGCAGGACAGGCTTAAGGATTTCCTTCCAGATAGCTTCCAAACTATTTATTTGCTGCACAGACCCTGGAAGAGCTGCAATACAGATGTGGATGGGGGAGGCTGTGAGCCACAGGGTGCCCTGTGGTGTGAGGGGCAAGGGGTGCAAATGCTCCTTCTAGTTTGTAAATCTACCTCCAGATTGGGTGCTGCTAAGATTAAAGGTGGGAGATGTAGGATGATGTTTCTCCCAGATTATCATGAGCCCTGGCTGTAGCTGGAGCGCAGCTTTCAGAGCAGCAGCTGGCTGCTGGCTCCACCTGTGGGCTTACAGCCCATTCTCTGCAGGCCTCCTGCAACCCTGCAAAACCACAGCTCTTGGATGGCTTTCTGCTACAGACAGCAGGAAGGTGTCAGGCCATTCAAGCAAAATCCTTACTTCTACTGACCATCTGCCAGTTGTTCCTACAACAAAAGCTCTTGTCCACCTTTCTAACCAGCTGAACTGCATTTACTAGTATTGTTCCTTGAAATACCTCTACAGTACAGCTATATACAAGTAACATCTGGTCATTGGTTTCGCAACTCATATGATGACATTTTATACACGTTTTTAGCATTGCAGTGGTTTACTTCTCTCAGAAACAAAATACCTATAAATATCATGCATACAATAGTGCTACAACATAAATAGTGCATCAATTTTGCAAATTATTATATATGTTATATATCAAATTATATATTATGGGATATTTATAACACATATATACACTCATATATAAAGATGTACAAATATATATACATATCTGCATGCATGTACAAATGTATATTTCTATATAAAAAGATTATGGAACAGGCTATGAATGCAAAAAATAATGAAGCAAGCGAGCACTTAATTTAATAACATCTATGATGCAGAAGAATAAGGATTCTCCTTGATAAGTCTGTAAATGCTAATGATATGAACAATCTCTGCTGTACCACTGAGTAGTTTTATATGTCATTATGACATAGAACTCCTCCAAATTTCTATCAGCATATACGCCCATTGGTTTCTGGTATGTAGTACTTGCTCTTTCTTTGTTATTCTATCATTTTGATTAGAATGAATGAAACTCAGAACAAAAGGCCAGGGTCAAGTTCACACATATATTGAGTGTATGCTGCAGACTGCTTTCCTGTTTTGCTGTCATCAAGGCTGCTGTCAGCTAGTACAAAAGCACACTGCAGCATACTTACAACATCCAGCCCAAACAGGCTTTACACATGCAACCTTACAGCTCTGACAGGTTCAAACCACAGTTCTGTGGGATATTCCTCTTTGTGCGGTTATCCACATGCTTCATCTTTGGCTGGGATACTGAGAAGTGCCATGCAGTAAGGGAGGAATTCACCTACTCCCCCTAAAGCAAAA